>WEIV01027503.1:28482-220807 GCA_013390005.1 Calyptomena viridis | reverse complement strand
GGTCCTGGTCCTGGTCCTGGTCCTGGTCCTGGTCCTGGTCCTGGTCCTGGTCCTGGTCCTGGTCCTGGTCCTGGTCCTGCACCGGCCCAAGAATCACGCCATGTGCCTGATAGTGTTGTCTAAGCACTCCTTGAGCTCAGTCAGACTTGGTGCTGTGGCCACTTCCCTGGGGAGCCTGTTCGGTGCCCAACCAGCCTCTGGGTGGAGAACCTTTTCCTGGGATCCAGCTGTCGTGGTTCAGCCCCAGGCAGCAGCCAGCCATGCAGCTGTTGTCCCACACCCTCACCAAAGGGATCGGGGAGAGAATCAGAAAGCTAGAAAACTCGTGGCTTGAGATAAAGATAGAGTAACAGGAAAAGCAAAAGCCACGCACGCACGCAAAGCAAAACAAGGAATAAATTCACTGCTTCCCGTGAGCAGGCAGGTGCTCAGCCATCCCCAAGAGGGCAGGGCCATGTAATGCTTACTTGGGAAGATAAATGCCATTGTCTAAATGTCCCGCCTTTCCTCCTTCTTCCTCTCATTTCATATACTGAACATGATGTCATATGGTGTGGAATATCCCTTTGGTCAGTTTGGGTCTTCTGTCTGGGCTGTGTCTCTTCCCAACCTCCCATGCACCTCCCAGCTTCCTTGCCAGCATGGCAGTACAGAAAGCAGAAAAGTCTTTGGTTCTTCATAACAAAACTGTCTCTATATTATCAACCCTGTGCTCAGCACAAATCCAAAACACAGCCCTATACCAGACACTACGAAGATAATTAACTCTACTCCAGCCAAAACTGGCACACCAACCTAAACCTCCTCTCACTCAGCTTCATGCTATTACCTCAGGTCCTGTCACTGGTCATGAGAAGAGACCCTGGGCACACTTCCCACCCATGGCAACCAATTTACAGGGTACATTTATCTCTTCAGCCACGTGCCAAGGATGGAGGTCTTGTGCCATGTGCCAAGCCTTGTGCAGCCTGCTAAGGAGGGACAAGATGCTATGAGTATCCTTTGGAATACATGGCTACATCAGCATCTCTAGTGCTTGTGTAGCAAGTACACCACATCTCTTTACCTCACTGGGGCTCCTAGAATTAATATATCTCGATCTAGGAGCTCAGAGCAGCAGGCACAAGTGGCTTCCACAGATCTTTTCCAGAGAGTGACTGGTTTGCTAGCAGACAGGATTTTAACAGGGATGTTGGGGAATACATTGTGAATGCTGGTAACTTCATAGTTCAGTGTGCAAGCTGCAGTTCGAGCTGCACGTTGGGCTCTGGGTGACCCTTTGTGTAACAAAGGATCTGGGGACCTGTGGTCTGGCCAGGGGACCAGACACTCAGAGACACAGCGGGAGCAGATGACCCCCAGACTTTTCCACCCTTAGACTGCGAGGATATAAAAGCTCAGGGGTTCCTTTGGTTGGGGTCCTTCCTCAGAGGTGCCAGCTCAAGGTGTTATTCTGTGATTGCACCAAGATTAAATTATTTTAAGGATCAAGATGCCTCAGAGTCTGCTATGGGAAACCTTGTGTGAGACTGGTAGGGAGACCTGGTCTGTCTGTGTGAGTGTGGGGGCTGTAGCTGTGAAGGTCCCAGCTCAGCTGGTGTGAGAGTGACTGCCAGAGTGGCTCCTGGATGGTTGGACAGGGGAGTTTCCTTAACAGGGAGAAGCCTGACGGTACATAATCTACTGGCAGTTTCCAAATAGCAGGTTCTTTCCTCCTAACATTAGTAGACATACATTAAAACAAGAACTGTGTGGACCGGCTGGGAATTGGGCCTGCAAGACACTGCTGTGAACATCATGATGAGATTGCGTTGTGAGGCTGCTGCCATCACCAACAACCAGAGGTTGGGAAATTGTGAAGTGAAAGTTGCCATGCCTCTTTTATCAGCTCCTTGTGCACAGACACCATGACACTGTTCCCTAATGTGTATTATTTTTCATATTCTTTTCGTGTTGTCATATGCATGCAGTAATGCTACTTCATAAAAGCTGAGCAAGGGTAACCAGAGACAGGACACTCCTAGCAAAGCATGGAGCACCAGGGACAGGCTTCATATTCATGTTCATATTCACCTTTTTTTTTTTTTTTTCCCATTTCTGCTATGGAGAATAACCTCTTTAAGGAAACCAGGAAATACTGTCAATTTTATCCAAATTCCCTTGCCTTGTGTTTGAAGATTAGCTCAGTTAAACAAACTTTATTGGTACTGAATGTCCTCTTATTGTATGGGGAAGATAGTCTTGGCAGCAGAGCAGAACCATGGCACAAAAATGATGTGGCTTTGTTTGTTTTACATGTACCTCAAACTGATGGTTACTCTGTTTTCCTTTTGCCTACTAATCCCCCTCACTCAAAGAAGTACATTTAAGGTCATGCAGCTTTAACACCTGCCATTTTCTTGAAAGCTGGCCTATAATGCAGCCTTTATATGTTTCAATGTCATATCTGTCCTGCCAGACCTCTTTGGATGGATAAGGATAGACAATATTTGATCCCTCACTGGCAGGTTTGATGCATATAAGAATAAAGTGACTGAAGTCTGACACTGCAAGTAAAGGATGAGGTGAGAAGAGCTCACCTTACTTTACCAATCTTAATATGTTAACTTATGTCTGGAACAAACCAAGATGTGCCCCAGCTTCTACAGTACTGCTGATCTCAGGAAGCCTCTGCAGCCCCTCCTTCCACAGGAGGAACTATTTTGTGATTTTCTCTGCACCTGTAATTGTGCAGATGAACAGCTCAGCCGGGAGAATAACAACAGAAATCTACATAATAATTATTATTGTTTCTGGCAGCTTTGATTGCACTGAGACAAAGCTTTACAAAATAATTGCACCAATCAATACTTGGTGGATGCGAGGGAAAACCCCTGAGATGGTGTGTGAAGAGAACATTAGGGGAAGAATCTGTAATTCTCTTAAGCTGGTAGAATTCTAAGGAGCTCACCGTGTTAAAATGGTTGACTTCATGTCTGGTTACACCAGATGGCTTCCATCAAGAGGCAGATGTTTTCCCCAGTCTTCCCCTCACAAAGGACATCAGAATTTAACCACGCCTTTGTATTTGAATACGTAGCATGAACAAAAGCATATGGTGTAGATATCAGCTTCATATAACAGTTGAGTGAAAGCACTGGGGTAGTAGATACAGCCTTATTGGAAAGCATTTCTTGAAGGTGATAGATTTTTAAAAATACATGCACTGTAAAAACACAGCTGACTTCCAAGAAGATAAAGGAGATAATCTGCAGTATATTAATTTAAGGTTGAAACATGCTTAGCTAAAACTTCTTTTAAAATAAAAGACACATTACCCTGCTTTGTGTGCTCTAGCTTAAATGAAAATTCAAAATGCACTATATAATGCCTCTTAAAGGTGACTTGGCTGAGCATTTTCCTATTCAGACTGATGACTGATGCTGTAAGCCTGTCACAGCAAACTTAATCCTCACTGATACCTATTCCATAGTCATTTCTGGGAGTGTGTAGAGCACGAGGTGGTCAACCTCCCAAAATGCATAAGTGGCTTACAGAAATCTGCCAATGGGCAGGAGCTGTAAAGCACAGGCTGTATCCCTGACTGCTCCCAGGGGAGCTGTGGGGTTTGCAGACAGGACGTGACAGCAGCTCCCCAGTGATCCATGGCCCCTGGTCCAGCCTGAGAGCTGGGGGTGCAGCTGCAGTGCAGGGTGTCTGGGCAAAGTCACTCTCCTTGTGGCTGGGGATTTGAGTGAACCAGCCATCCTGCTGCTAGACAGCACCATTGCCAATTACGTGAGGTAATGTTGTGAGAGCTGTTGCTGAACTACTCAGGAGTGATGCAGAAGTTGTTCAGGAGTCACAGATTGGTCAGTCCCTGTGACAGGGAGTTTATAGCTATTTATATGTAAGTCCTCAGTGCAAGAAGTCTGCAAAGTGGTATTGCATTTAAATATTACAACAAAATATGGAGATATTCAAGAGGTCTCACAGCTCTCCTGTGCCCAGACACCTCATTGGAACCACTGTGATAACCAGTGACAGATTTTAGTAGGGGAAGTGAAGTAACCTCATCTTGTTTTTAAGCATTTCCAGTAGCAAGGGAAGATTTACCCACCTCAAAAGCTGGCAGGCCTTACTATCAGAAACCAAGGCAGCTTTTGCTGTGTGTGAGCACCCCATGTAAAAGAGGTTTGGGTAGTTTCCATTGTGGCAATCCTTTCCTGACTGTAGGCTCTTGACTCCTCAGCCAAGGTCCTTCTGCCAGAATTTCTGCTGGGAATGACTTTAACACACGGAATACTGTAAAATGCATATCTGAGGCTTGATCCCACTCACACTGAATTATCACAAATGCTGTCAATTGCCTTCAAAAGGAGACAATACAAATTATTAGCATTACAATAATCAATTAGCAGGCAGTTTAAATTGTTCTGTGACCAACTTTTATATCAGCTGCCTCTTTGTGTCTGAAAATTCGATCTTCATGCTCTGTTAACAGAGGATCCTTTTTCCCGAGAAAATATCTTTGGTAACTCTCTGTGATCCTCAGTGAAAATACAGCAGAGACTGATTTAGCTTCTCAATTTTTGTTTTTATTGGGCAATCTGAAAGAAAAGGATATAAAAAAATAAACCATTTGTGAATGTTGGTGTTAAGTTTCCCCTGCAGTTCCTTCTCTAAGAGTGAGGTTAGTTTTGCACGGATGGATCTCTGCAGGTGTATTTTCAACAGTGTAAATGTACATGGACATTTTCCTGTATAGCAGCATAAAGGCTGGGTCATGCCAGATCAGCTGCACAGGAGATTACCCCACATACATCTTCATGAGTGTGGCTGGCTGCTGATACATACCCCAACACAGACACGTGCTTTTGGACCTGCTCTTCAAAACCCTACAGGTTTTTGTCTTTACTCATAAAGTAAACCATTATTTATTTTGTTAGGGCTACTCCCACACGGCCTTCACAGTCATACTTCACATCTTGAAGCCCACATAATTTTGAAATGTGTGACTTGGCATGAATCAACACTCTTCCCTTTCCTTAGCAGGGATGCACACAACTTAACATCCCTTACCTCCTCTGCAGAAAAAGAATATGTCTAAACATTTTCCTTTCAGAAGAGAAGCTGATGACAGAGTTTTCTGTGCCATCACAACAGAAGTTTGTTCAAGCACAAGACTGGGCCATCGACCAGACAGGATGGGGAATTTTTATAACTGAAGGTGTTAGAGTGGTGGTTTTCAGCTTGTGCTCTGCAGGCTCTGGGGACTAGTGAGTCCGTGGATGGTGATTAAGAAAGACATTTTGCTGTCTAGTAATCTAGAGCAGGGAAAATTTTTTACCCCCCCTTACCTCCATGGAAAATATATAGAGATGAAAACAAGCTTAACAGCCAAAAAACCCTGTCATAATGAAACATCTGCTCTTCTTAGCAGACTTGTGTGAAAGGTTTACTTAGACCAAAACTTTAACTTTTCACCCTTTGTAGAAGGTCAAAATTAAAAAAAAAAAGAAAAAAGAAAAAAAGAAGTTTTTATCAAACCAGAACTTGTTGCAATGTCCCTGGCAGGTGGCAGCTCTGAAGTGCTCCCCCAACCCAGAAGGATTTGCCTTTCTGCACTGTCTCCTTCCAACAGAGTGGGACAGACTAGTCCATAAGGAGAAATGATGTTCAAAATACTGAGTATGACAACCCTTGCTTAAACTAGACAAAAATGTCTCTTTAGAGCAATGGGGAAAAAAAAGCCACTTAACTGGGAAATAAAAATCATGTTGTTTCCTCTACACAGGCAAAATGCAACAGATAAAATTCAAAGTTCAGAAGAAGATGGAAGGTAATACTTTCCTGCTCATGGTGGATCAGGAAAAGTTCAGAAAACCAAGCAGGAATGTAGAGTGGGAAGGAAGAAGCTCTCAGTAGTGATTTTAGATCAAAGACAATACTCATAGAGCTGCAAAGAAGATAAGCAGAATCAAAAGTGATAAATAATGGAGCTGCTGATAGAAGGATCGACAAAAAAAGTCATTTGGTCTTGCTGAGAAAAGATGCACTGGAGACAGAAGTCATTAGCAGGTGAGAACAGGGTGAGGCAAGCATAATTTTTTTTTTATTCAAAGCAGGGATGAAAACAAATAGATCTGAAGCGGAAGGGGGAAGATGGTACAACCACTTAAATGATCAAAGAAAACTTGCCAAACACTGTGTTAGTGTAAGAGACAAGCATGGTAGCTTCATAAGCTGATCTTAGAAACCATAAATTATGGCAGAAGCATAGTTGTGAGCGTCTGAACTGATGAAAGTGGAGTTCCATACACATTACTAAGAAACCCATAATCATCCATTGAAACATGCAGAAACAAGGTAGATGACTGCACAAACTGAGAGCTAAACATTTTTTTCCCTTTTACTTTATGTGAAAACTTGCTGTATGGATGGTGTTGAGGTTTTTTTCCTTAATAGGAATATTTTGTGTGAGTGACATTTTTATATTCTGTTCTCAGGAAGGCAAAATTTGGACTCTCCCTGATCCTGATAATGGGCAATGTTAAAGCAAAGGAGAGAACTGTTAGCAATGATCCATCAGCATGCTCTCTGCTCCAGGTGCCAGCTTCTTATAGCTTTTTTTGCATCACACAGGTGGAGAGGGCAGATCTTGGTGTGCACAGTCCTAGCACATAGAATTTTTTAGAAGATTAGTCCCCTGACAGACAGTTGAGGCAAGCATAATATACTCTGCTAAGAAGTATTACTAAGAAGTAATACTCTCCATCCCTGGGTTTAGGACATATGTATGTATTGTATTCATCTCAGTTTGACAAAAATGCTTCTGTCTTGGAAATGCAGGTGAATTGGGAGTGTGTCTGAATGGCAATGTTCAGTATACAAAATGCACATTTTTGTAAGAGCAAAACCATAGTCTAGTAGAAAAACAAGCTTCAGGTGTGATAGCACAAGTCAGAACCATTCTTATGCAAAATTCAATTGTGGTCAAGATCTGATAAACATTTTACTTTTCAGCTGCATACTTTGCACACTATTTGCATGACATCTCCTTTTCTCTCTTTCCCTTGTTGGCTGACTGTGCTGTTTTGGCTTGTGTCTCCCCCCTCCCCCCTTTTTTTTTTATTTTTTAAGTCCAGTGGTGATTCACAGGAAAAAAATCCATTTAGCCGGTGAGAAGGAATTTATGACCTATTTACAAGTGAACTTCAGTATATTTTTCATAGGTCAAAGTCAAGCTCTAAAGTATCCCCCAAGACTGCCTGTTAAAACCTTGTCAAGACTCCTGAGGGCTCCCCTGCAGCCCATCTGTATTTACCTCACCTAATTGCTGTGTCACAGGCACTGCTCATCCAGACTATTTTCCCTTCAAAGAGCATATATTCATGGGCATGGACTGTGTTTCTTCTGAAAAGTCTCTAGAAGATACTGCATGGCAGTATATGAAATAATGAAAATAATGGAAAACAGTGGTATTGGAGGTTCTACTCCGCTTTCCAAGGTAACACCCAGCGTAAGTCTTGTCACTGAGCTGGGAAACTTCTGCATTTCCCAGAGCAAAACCGCTTATCTACGAGCAGGACAACCCATGTTTTCCTAACATTCACCACAGGATGGCAGTGCTAGATTTTCATTTTCAGCCCCTATTTCAATCGTATGTGTATGCGCCTTGTGCGTGTGACAGCATAGTTAGACAGAAAATTAAAACCAGTAGTGCTTTTTCCATTTTGAAAACAAAGATATAGTAGTTTCCTTTCAAATAGAGCCGGACTGTGAAAACATGGAACCAATAAGAAAACAATGCTGTGGCTGCACGTGAGGTACTGCCATAAATGCCACATTTCAGAAATGCACCTCAGCTTTGCTCCTACGTTGACTGTGCATTTAATTAATTTACACCTTCCCCCTTAATATAAACTCAAGGAGAAACTCTGAGATGTATAACTGGTGCACGAGTAATGTGCTATTTGCTCAGACTGCTGCTGGAGATAGATAGTTTGATAAACAAAAGTTAAAGGATTCTTCAAGTGGCAGCTATCAGTCACCCCTGCCACTTTTTTAAAGCTTGTGTACATGTGTTTAGTAGTCCCAGTAGTCCACTGGCAGAAAAACAAAACATGCAGTGCTGCTGGAGGTGTGATAAAGACTCAACACAAATGCAGCCAGAGCAGCACTTACTTCTGTTTTCACCCCTTCCCAATAAAGGGCAGTTTTATGTTTCAGAAGTTTTATGAGATGACTGATACAATCGGATACAGAACCAGTCTGTATGTAGCAGGAATCTACACTGGAACACTTAATAGAGGAAAAATGCATTTTGCACAGCTAATAGCACCCAGCAGTTTTAGCCATATCTGAGACAAGTGCTACTCTTACACTGAGTGTTAGTCTTAGACTTCAGCCTGTATCAGTAACATTTCTGAAATCTGGTATTTTTCGTTGCGGAGTAACTTCAGGAACATCTCCATTTTATCTAAAAAGAAGAGTATTTTTCTTTTTTATTTTTTTCAGGACATGCCTTTCTCTCAGTCTGTTCTAATGGTGTAGTGGGATCTGAAAAGTGGACACAAATGCCTATTTAGTATGAGTTGTGGCTTCATTGTCTAAATCAAACTGAGAAAAAACATCTACCTGTTCACTCACAACTATACAAAAGCTTTTACCTTCTTTTTGAGACATAATATAATCTAGGTTTTCTTCTTTCATAGATGGAAACAGTAATAGATAGTAAATGTGTGTGTGCAACTGCAGTAACCATTCAAGAACAAGCCTTTAGTGTGACAGCTAATATTCTTATATGTTCCAACATGCAGTATCCCAAAACAGAGACACTGCAAGTTTACAGCTGCACAGCCCCTGAGCATGTCACACAGCCTGCAAGGAATTAAAATTCACCAAACCCCCGTGGCACAGGGATGGTGATGATCTATATTTCCATAGCAGGAGGTGGCCAGGTCCAGCTGCAGCTGTGGTATGAGCTGTGGTCTGGTGTGGTGTGCTGCAGGAGGGGCAAACTAGGAGCAGAAGGGGAATGGGACATCATCTCTGTGATCACCGTTAGGATGGGAGTCCCTGTGGGCTTGTTGTCCTACAAGCCCGTGTAATAGTAGTTGTAGAGGTTGCAATATAAATGTAAGAGACCAGTAGCATGGAGGGGGCTGCAACACAGTTTTCAGGAGCACTGATATTATACTATTTGGCACACATGCTCATCCATGTCTGTGCACTTCATGGTGCCTCTCTCCAAACACTTTGGCAGGGGCAATTTGAGACTGGAGAGAGGAGGCGAAGAGATGATCAAAACCCAAACCAAAAGTGTGCTCGGGGAAGAGGGATATGGGATAAGGAAGAAATAGGGAGGATGGCAGGAAACATGGAAGGCATGGAGACTTGAGGTACCAGCTGAGAACCTTCAGTGGTGGGAGAGCATCATAAAAGAGAAACAGTAATCAAAGACCAACAGACCAAATGGGATTGCTTGTACACGTGCTCATACACATGTCAGAATTGACAGGAAGTGGATATTAGGAAGAAGGGGGCTATCTCACAAGGAAAAAGCAGAGTTAAGACATCTGTGGCTGTCCTGGCCACAAGAAGTCCTCAAATGCCTCCTGCTCTGCACTCAGTGGAGCTGCTGTGGCAACCCTGAGGCTCTGGAGGTGCCCACAGCCACTCTCCCAGAGCAAATCTCTGAGAGCATCCTTCAGTGAAGCAGCAGGGCAGGCAGGCAGCCGGTGGCAAGGCTCTCCTTGGCCACTGGTGAGTGTGCAGGTCAAGCCATGCCTTTGAAGGAGCTGGGCAGAGCTGAGAATAAACCCCAGCTTTCCTGTGCCTCAGCTCTATCCACGAGGCCGTCGCTTCCCCACGCAGTAATCTGACATTACAGAACGTATGGCAACGCAAAGCCACAAAGAAACTAAATTAAGAGAGTAGTAGGCGTATGACTTGCATGCAATGTTTCCCTTTCACTGCAAATTTCTCATTTACTGTTATTTTTGCATAGGCCCGTGTGACTGAATTCCCATAAAGTGGTCTCCCACACCTCAGAGTGTTGTTAGAGCAAGAGGCAGTCACTGGACCAATCCGTGCCTGAAAATTAGACAGACACAGACCAGACATCTGAAAAAGGCACTGTGGAGTGGGAAGGGATATATGAACCACTCTGGTACAATTCAGTTGTTAGGCAAATGATTAAAGCTAAAAAAGAGGAAAAATGAACTGCTTCCCTGGTTGTATATATAAGGTGGACATTTGTGGAGAGTGAGCAAGTGGAGTGGTTATCAACAATAAAAGAGTAATAAAAAGATAAGATCTTTGCATTCCAATTAAAAGAAAAATCATTGCAACGGGATCAGATGTTTTCCTTGGCAAAGAGGCAAAGAATTTCTCTCGAGGAAAGAGACAAATGCCTACCTCTTCCCTTCTATCAAGTATTAACCCATAGGCCTCTGACAGCAAAAGGCAGAGAACCAGCACAAGGATTTTTATTGCAGGTGGGAAAACAATTTTTTTTTTTCCTTTTTTTTTCTCTTTGTTGAAATTTGGAGAAAGATTGGACCAATAAATCAATGGGGTGGAGGGAAACCAGGCTATTAGGAGATTAACATCAGGGGAAACTTTTGAGCAAGACGGCTGTTCTGATGGAACTGAGTAAGAAATTAAAGAAACAAATATCATCTTTGCTTCCCCTTCCTGCCACCCTCACAGCAGCCACATCTTTGCAAAACACACCGTGCAGCAAGTGCTGATCCAGTGGCAAGGCTCACTTCTGAGAGAAAGCTTTTTCTCACCCCGACTTTCAAAGCTCCAAACAGTGAAAAACAAGTACCAGATGAAATGATCTAGTGACAAATTTGCAGTATTTAGTGGTGGGGTAACTTATATACAAATACTTGAGTCAATGGAACAAAAGTAGGTTTGGCTTTTCTGTACCGTGTTTCCAAGACTGTTCCAAAATAGCTGGAGTGATACCTAAGGGTTAAGCACATAATTTACTGAAGACCTTCAGAGGCTATACTTTGGCTTTTCTTCTCTTTGTCAGTGCCAGCCAGGTAGATAGATAAGGGAGAAAGTTGGTTCTGCTGATTAACCTTAAGGATGGATCCATTGTGGAGATTGCTGCTTTTTACAAGGTCAAGAAATGTCATTGATTCAATTCCTCAGGAAGCCTGCTTGCTCCTTAAACAAAATTTTAGAAATTATTTGAAAAATTGAAGTGCTTAATAATTTACCATCAAGTATAATTTTTAGATCTGATTGTTGCTTGATTTTTTCCAAATCTGTTTTCAGTGGAAGACCGAGTTTTTCATTTTGTGCATATGCAGTGTGTAGACCTGGGAAAAGTATTCCTTTATTACAATGGAAATTGTTGACTGTAACTGATGCCTGAAAAAATAAGGAAATATACCTGAAAATATAAGGGAATGCAATATTTCAGTCAGCATATTCAAGCTAAAATGATTTCAATTAAATGTGGCACAGTGGTACTTAGAAAATGTGATGCAGGGACTTAGTTTCTTTTTTCTCTCCTATGAACAAGTCTCCTATCCTGGCTTGAGCTCTGACAGTTCTGGAGGAGCTGTGTTCATGCTGAGGACAGCTGTACTGTGCCATAGGAGGAGTGGGCTGGTGGGGAGACTTCCTCAGGCAGGTGGGACTTCTGGGTTAAAATAAGATACTGAATTTGGATTTCTAGATCATGGTTTTAAAGTTATCACTTCTCTGCTGAAAGATGTCAGTTTTCCAGTAGGAAATCTAGTCACCAGATTTTCTGACCAGAACTTATGTTTATCAGTCTCCTAATTCCAAAACCTCTTCTCCAACACTTCCTTTTCTTTGACAATCCACTAATAGCTTCATTCCCTTCCCTATCATTGGCTCATCTTTCTTCTTATGTGCAAGCGTAGATCAGCTGAAACATGTATATCTCTTGTCTCCTTCCAATAGCAATTTGATGCTTCACATTAACCTTAAATTTAAAACATATTGAGGAGAAAGGTGAGAGGCTTCTCTATCTATCATTTGTTCCAGTATAGGGAACTAAGCAGAACTTCATTACATCCTCCACTTTTATGTTTTACATACATTACAGAAAATGTTTCAACAGCATTTGGTAGAACACAGTTAGCCAGTGAATAGACCTTTCTGGTAAATATTCAGAGGTTCAAATCTGCAAGCAATAAGCTAAATTATTATCTATACCTATTACTTATGTTAAGAATGATCTTGTGGAAGTACTTCAGCAAGTTTCTAATTCTTAGTAGATGTGTACATAAATATAGAGATATATATAAGTCCAGCTGTAGTTCCAAGACAAAGATTCCTCATATAGATACCCAAGTGGTCTCCTACACTCATTCCTTGTGGTCAATGAGTATGATGTGGCATCTTTAGTGGCAAGATGACAGTTACTTCCTCATGTCAGGGGAATACCCAGAGCAACATTAATAGATGTCAGTTGCAGGAAAATTGTCTGACCCATTGAACCTTTATTTTTTGCAGAGTAGATAGCTGCTATTTATTTAAACATTTTTAATGTTACATATGTTTAATATTTAATGAGGTATGTGTTTTTCAAAGTGGGTTTCCAGCACTGCACAAAGTATTGGCCTAAACCTTATCTAGCAAGAGTTTAGGAAAATACCAAGACCCATTTTAATATAGGCCACCAGCAGAGCTTCTCGAGGGTACCTGCTAACTTAGGTATTTCTAATTTAGCCCTGACTTAGAGCCCTTTGAGCCTAACTTAGCTTCCTAGCTTAGGTACCCCAATGTGAACCCTCTCTCCCACTTAACTTTATATCTTTGGTATCAAACATGGAATTGAACTTGGTCTCTTGTATTCTAGGTGACTGCCTGAGTGATCAATCTACTGGCTAATATGGGATGAATGTCTCTTCTTCTTCTGTGAGGGGTGTTCCACTTAATATCAAAAATTAAGTACTTATTTGAGAAGGTATTTGAACTCTGAACTTTGCTGTATTTCCCAACTAATGGGCTAAAATGTCAGGGTGTCTTCTCTCTCCCTGCCATCTTCCTTCTACTTCAATTTCTAGACCAGTGATAGTTAATAATTTATATGAAATGGAACATTTCCAACAGTAAAGATGGAAAGAAACCAACCCCTTGGTAGCTCTATCACTCCCAAGTCATGCCATTAAGGAGACATTTGGGAGAAAGTGTTTGGATGCAAGAACTATCTTTAGACAGACAAGAGTTTGGATACAACAGAATTTTTTCAGTGAGTTGAACTTAATACTTTCTGGGTTTAATCTTTGTCTGCCAGTACCCTTATAGTACCCTGACTCTTCCCCATATGGTGAATTTTGGGGGGAAATGGGAGAGATTGAGCCATAAGAAAACCTATTAAAAATATTACCAAAAAAATGCAATACTGAGATACATACTGCAACTCTGTTGACTTTACACTGTCTTTGAAAGATATTACTAAATCCACTTTCTTTAGTTCATTTTAAATGTTACATCCCCCTGGTTATTTCTGTTAACTGTGTTGCCCTAATTTTGCTTTTAAAATACTGAATTAAATATTAAAAGGTTAAGGTTTCTTTTTTCTGCTTTCATCCCCCCACCTCTTCTGGTCTAGCCTAAATGCCAGCAGGAGAAAATGCATTCTCAGACTTAACTCAGCCATTAACTCGAAATATTATGTACTAAATTAAGTACAGAAACAGATACATGGTACTCTGGAAATATGGCTTTAACCAACAGAATTGTGATAGCTCAGGAAACTGTGCTGACAATCAGCAAGAGCTCCATCCCAATGAGTAATGGGGGAGATTTGTCATTGTCTTCTCACACCCAAGTATTTACAGATGAACTCTACTTTCAGAACGAATTAGGCATCATATACTTTTGCACACAGGCACATTTTCCTGAACAATATGGGAAGGACAAACTTTTGAATTAAAAAAAAAAAAAAAAGAGAACTTCAGATCAATCATGCTTATTTTCATCTTGCTTTAAACGTGCTGTTTCCTTTTTTTCTTTAAATAGTTTTCTATGTGGTTGCTGAAATGTCTTTGTAAGAAAAGCTACAATACTCACACAAGGAAAGTCCCTGGTGGTTTTTAAACACCATTTTTATTGAGATTTTTTAGTTAAAAAAAAAAAAATGTTATAAGCACCTCAGTCATAGAAACCCCTTATCATCACAAAGTTATGAAGTGTGACAAAAATGACATCTGTGCAACAGGTTAGTCTATGAAGATGTCTAAAGTGGTTTGGGGAGGTACATTCTGAAGGAAACATTTTTGTATGTAGAATAGTTAGGTCTTCATGTATTCATGAAGCAAGGAGGTTAGCCATGCAGATGAGCATTTATGTGTGCAACTTTGCATTGTTTAATTTTTGCACAATTGTATAATTTTTGCACAATTATCACAGGAAATTAAGATACACACATACAACCACACCAAAAAATTAATGGATTTGCTGCAAGAAACATAAGCCTTTCTTTGAAATGTTTTCCCATCATACATCAGTTTTCTCTAAATAATGTTCTGATAATTAAAGCTGACAGTTCTGAAGACTTAGTTTTAGTCCATGCCCAGTACAGGTAGGTACAACATAGATAATGCTGTTTATGATCTCTCTGTGTCACCATCTAGTTTTCTCAAGAATTTCTGGCAGACCCTTGCAAAGAACTTTGAAAGAACCAGAAAAGAGATTTTTTCCTATGCATTGCATTCACAGTACTGCACCAAACCCTCCATAATATTGGGAAGGACCTCAAAATGTTGGTGATGGTAGGCAAAGGCTCTAATAGACACATTAAAGATCACAGTTATGCACCTTTACAAAGGCTCCAATGTTCATTTTGCAAGTTTAAATACAGATTTCAGTGGTGGATGAATTCTGCCAAACCGTGTTTCCTTCAGATAGGACAGGAAGTCAGATTATCTAAACTGTGCCAGTTGTCACTTTTTACTGTACAAATCATGACCTGATTTGCAGGTGGTAACTAGGGATTACTTTTGCAATCAGGAAGCAGAAGGTGAATATGGTATTGGAGAATGTCCAGGGAGGAACTATGGAGCTGGGGAAGGGCCTGGAGCACAGGTTTGATGAGGAATGTCTGAGGGAGCTGGGATTATTTAGCCTGGAGAAAAGAAGGCTCAGGAGAGACCTTATTGTCCTCTACAACTACCTGAAAGGAGGTTGTAACCAGATGAGTCTTGGTCTCTTCTCCAAGTAACAAGCAGTAGGACAAGAGGAAATGACCTCGAGCTGTGCCATGGGAGGTTTAGATTGGATTTTAGAAAGGGTTGTCAAGCACTGGAACAGGCTTCTGGTGAAAGTGGTGGAATCACTGTCCCTGTGACTGTTCAAAAAATGTGCAAATGTGGTGCTTAGGGATGTGGTTTAGTGGGGTACCTGGCAGGGCTGGGTCAATGTTTGAAATCAATGGTCTTAGGCTCTTCCAGCCTAAACCTGGATTCTACGAATTCCAGAAATGTGTGAACAAGACAATGTGTCTTTTGGGTTTTTTTGTTACCAGATCACAGTTTAGCACAGAAAAGCTAATAACTGGGATAACTTTGAGACCAAACTTTCAATAGAGGTAAAAGCTAAAGTAGCTTTTGATGACTATGAGATATTGATGACCTGGCTGCATCAATTAGGCAGTGCAGGATCAGTTGCTGTGGGGGTCAAGCAGTTGAAGTGAACCAGAAGAATCTGAGGAATGGCTTAAGGAAAGAGCATGTCTAAAATCTGTCACCTGCATGATGGCATCCCTCCTGTTTTAACTGGTTTGATGCAAGGGGGTTTCCAGGATTCCCAACAGTTGTCTTCGTCTTGCTTCCCTTATCCACCAATTGAATATGAGAACAAATTTAATATATGGTCAGAAACTACTTCTTTCCACTTGAAAATGTTGGAAGATGTGGCATTCACATCTTGTCACAGGAGTTCACATCTAACATTACTGTAAGTCATAGAATCATGGAATCATAACATGATTTGAGTTGGAAGGGGCCTTAGATATCATGTAGTTCCAACTCCCCCAACAAGATCAGGGATACCACCTACTAGATCAGGTTGCTCAGGGCCCCACCCAACCTGGCCTTGAACACTTCCAGGGACACGACATCCCAAACTTCTCTGGGCAACCTATAGACTGCTGCAGTGCCCTGCACATGGGGCTGCCATGCAGAGCCTGGGTGGTGCTGAGTGGGGCAGGATGACAGCACACAGCACCTGTGAATCAGCAATTTTGGACAGGCTGCTTGGAAAGCTGTGCTGAGTACTCACCTCTAACAGTGTTGACAGCAAATACAGCTCAGAATCATTGTGGCATGAAAAACTGAAAACAATATCAGGCAAACCTGTGATGTTGCCTGTTGACCTGGCCCTTAGTGTGGTGATTAAGACCAGAGGAGTTGGAAGACAAGCCAGCACAGTGGTGTGGTGTCACCCTGAGAAGAGGGGTGTCCGAAGCCATGCAGTTGACTTCCAGTGATTTTTAACTTTGCTTTTTCCACATACATGTGCAAGCAGCCCAAATTCCTTTCTTCTTTTGTATTAACTACTTGGAGTAAGCAACCCAGGCATTTAAGTGTGTGTAGGGTGGCTAGGTGCTTACTTTAAGGTTTATTGCACAGGTTTACCTACCTAGACAGACAGGATAAATTTATAATCATTCTGCTTACTGGACCAGGCTGCTTTTTTCCTTTAAACTCTTGTTTTTAATTATATGAGCTAAACACTCAGAGGCCTTAAGGCATGAATCCCTTCTTTACTAACTTATAATTAGCCCTGATTGTTCCTTTTTGTGTTTTTGTTTCTGTGCAGGAAGCACGGAAGCTCAGAACATGTATCGTTATGTGATGACTATTCAGCGTCTTTCCAATGCTGAAAAAGCACAGTCTCCTCATAGGACAGCTGATTCAAATATATAGTATTATGCCACCAGAGGAAGTACTCTTACTTATTATTAAAAGGCAGTAATGAGGCTGTCTAGGTATTAATTTCATATTCCTCATAATTACCAAGCGCTCGCCTCTGCTTGCGAAAAAGGTAGTGAGTCACCTTCCAAACCTTCCAAACCTTCCTCTTCCTGTCACTTAAGCCCTGTGCTACATTGCACTCAGTTCAACAAGAAAAATATCATCAGGCAAAGCTGACTTTCAGCAGTGACTTCTTAGGCTTCTTTTACAACGAGGCTGTGAAACAAAATCATAGTGTTTTGTTTTCTTGAGTTTCCCTCAGTCCATTCTCAGTGGCCTCCTTCAGTGTGCAAATTAAGCCTGACTCTTGTGGTTCAGCCTCTTTTCAGCATGGCTGTAGTTAGCAGTTGGCTGAACACCCAGCACTGTCACTTCATTTCATACTTCTGCCATTAGCAAATGACAATTATAAACCAGTTTTTTTAGCTTGTTCCCCAGGTGCTTGCCTGAGACTGGAAACCTAGTATTTGAATCAGTAAGATTTTTTTTTTCTAAATTAGCATCCCTGAAAAAACCTCCAAACAACAAGACCATAGCCACAAAACATGAAGTTTCTGAGCCTGGTTGTCCCAGCCCCATGGTCTAGTAAAGGAGAACACTCTGTTAGGACACAGCCATGAGCTGAGCAATCAACATATGGCCACAACAAGAGGTGCATGTTACTTCATGTGCATTCGTGGCTCCATGACAAATCACCTACTGGATCATCAAAGTTACCTGAAGAGGTTAGCTTAAAAGAATAAAATAAAAACAAGAGCAAGGAAGCATCAGCATTAGGAGATTTGTTAAATTATGATTGTGGGATTGATGAAAGCTTTAATTTCCTGAACTGATGAAAGAAAGGACTCACAAGAGATTGCCTGTCTATTCTGCTCTGTGTAATCTCTTCTGCACAAGGGACTCTTCTTCTCTTTATCTGTGGTATCTGTGGGGCTGGGAAGGGGAAATGTTCAACTTGCCTTTCCTTTAAGTCCTAGTAGAGCTAGATAAGAGATTTTGTAAAGAAAAAATAAAAAAAAAAAAAAGAAAGCAAAGCCCACAGCACATTTAAGCACTCCAACAATGCTAGGAAATTGAGATGCCTATTCTAGAGTGTTAACATCTCATATTTCTTCTCCCAAGCTTCCACACACAGAATGGGCACACCCCATGCTCTTGTTGGAGCTCCTCCATCCTTTATACTAGAGGGACCCTGTCCCCTGACACAAGACAACACGAGGGCTTTTCTCCTGGGCCTGTCTGCACAGACTGACCTGCTGCCTTGCTCCTCTTCTATTTCTCTCATCAGCAGCAAACAAATTGCCTTCTCCTCTTCTTCGTCTTCCTGGTGTTTTTCCAATATTCTTGATTTCACTGTTCCAGACAGTACTTAATAGAGTGAAATTTCAGAGTGGATGAGGATAGCAGTTCTTTAATATGTCTTTCTAAGTGTCCTTGCACTGAAAAAGTGAATCTCATTTGCGAGTGTTGGTGAAAGAAACATGAATGTAATTTCCTGAAGTTTTGCATGAGACGTGTGGGAGCAACAACACACCTTTCATATCCTGCCAACTTGATCTCATAAGGTCTTGGAGAATGTCAACCCTAGGGACAGTGGATAGCCAGCTTGTTATTTTGTATAGCTGATAGTTGTTATGTGACCTTTCCATCGGCAGGTTTTACTGTCTATATACAACATATGTATATATACATATACTGTATATGTGTGTGCCTCTCCCTCTGCCCATGCCCTATGTGTTAAATCCTTCCTAAAGGCAAATGCTCTACCACATCCTTGCTTTGAAGACAGTTGGTTCTTTGCATTTGTCCAGGAGAGTAAAAAGGCTAATCCTTAAATGAACAGCTTTTCATTTAGAAGGCCTGGTAAGTTTAAGCAGGACTATTCCCCTTCAACCCGTATTAGAAAACAAAAATTGCTGGGTGATAGGCAGGAAATGCAGCTGCTTGCATGCTTAGAAGGAATGACAAAGTGAAATTAAATGTAGTAAATGCTATTTAATATGTGTCCCGTTGTCCTTTTCCCAAATCCTCAATAATATACCATTAAAAGAAAATAAATTTTTACAGCATTCTTGTTAGGCAGGTGGGGAGACAAGCATTATTATTGTTATATTACAGGATGAATGAAGTGAGGCAGACAGGTCTCTGAGGATGTCTATACTAATCATCCCATTAGTATAGATATAGAATAATTAGTATGAAATAATTCAATATTAATATAAAATGATAATATAATGTTAATAAAACGAGCTATTGCCAATTCCCTGACACCAACATGACTGGTGCAACACATTTTGTGTCCATACATTGGTGAAACATTTCAGCCAAAACAGGGTGGCCACTTTCAAATTGCCTTCCAGGAAGGATTCCTAGTCTGTGTTTATATCCAAAAAGCATGCCTGCAAGTTGTGTAGGAGACTGTTAGTTGGCTCGGGTCAAAATGTGCCACAAATCATTTCACAGTACCCCCTGGCCCATAGTTTGGGAGTACAAACATAACCAAAGGATTTTACCTAGGGCACAGCTTTATTGCTGTGCTTCATTTTGGCATCGTCTTTTGCTGCTGTGAAATCTGACTTTTGCTTCTGCCTCTGTCCCTCTCTCCTCTTCCAGGCTGGGTAGGGTGTGTTGCCACTGGGGGGCAGGTCTCTAGAGCAAACAAGCATATTTCCTTCCTACAGGCTCCCTTCTGCCTGGGCAAAGAGCTTTGGCAACTATTGGACATTTTGCAGATGTTTCTACCAACATTTAAGCTATTATTAACTCTAGTCCCTATTTAGGGGCTGGATTCTGCCACCCATACAGTCCTGTAGTGGCACCTGTGTGCAATCCTCTGCTGAAAGCATTAAGGCAAACTACTGCTCATTGTTAGAAACTACTGCTCATTGTTAGAAAGGATAGGAGATCTAGGGCATGAAGTGTTATGTTACAGAGGGAAATAAAACCACAGAAAAAATTCAATACAAAGCAAATGTCTCAATTCTGAGCAACTGGAAACTGCATTGAATGTGTAGGAATCCTACAACACTGTATTATAATGAAGCTTAATATCCTTCATTCCACAAAACATGTGCAATGCAGGCCAAATTAATCTCTGGCTCAGTTCTATTCAATGCATTAAAATTCCTTCATTTATTAATTAATCCCAGAGGTAAATATTTTTCCACCATTCTGTCTACTGCTGTTGAAGCAACAAGATTTTCATTAATTTTCATGCAACACAGCAAATTACTTCCTAGAATTTAAATCCTCATTTATCTTGTAAAAATCAGGGACCTTTGATGAAAATAGGAGTTGAGCCAACATTAGTGGGACATTATATCCAAATGTAACTTAAGGTGCACTTTTCCATACACAACTCTTGGTTGTTGCTGTGGACAGCACACAAATCTGTTGGGGTGGATTTAATATATTATTCTCTGAGTGTCTATTCTAACTGGCTAGAACAATACCAGCAATCTGCAATTGAGACCCCCAAAAAAATCTCTGTACATACATGTTGCAGACAGGAGAGATGATATAGAACATTCACTAGCTGTCCAGGGCAGGAATCAGAATTCCTTTGATGGTGGGTTGAAAAATAAGGCAAAGTAACCATAGGTACATACAGAGCAAACTAGCAGTTGTAGAAAAATGAAATGCTACTCATTCTGTCCCCAGAATGTTTAACATCAAATCACTTCAAAGAACTTTACAGCCACCACTCACATATGCTGCAGTTCAAAAGGTGTGTATGCATTTTAATTTCCACCCCACAATTTGTGAACTACCTGGAATAACAAAAAATTCTTCTAAATGGAACTTGCTATGCTTCTTCACAGTCTTGTCACCTCAAGATTAGCCTCTTGTAATATGCTTTTCTTTAGGTTATTGCTTGAGATCCTTCAGAGCCTGAAGCAAGTCAGGAATGCAGCAGTCACATATTAATCAGATCTTAAATTGGCAACAGGTCACACCAGCACTCTCTGAGCTGCCAGCAGGATTCAGGGTGTTGGTGCTGACCTTTAAAACTCTGGGTGCAGGCTCTCTCCCCAAAGCATTCTACTAGATGACCATCAACTGAGGCATTTGGGAGGCAGCTCAACTGATACCCAGGACTGCCAGTGGGACACAGTTTGCCAAAGCCACCTCAGCTGAGCAACTCACTGCACTGAACTGCCAGACATGACACTTGAGCTGGCATTTTTTTCTTAGGAATTCAGGGAAAGAGGATCTGAGGGATGGATGGTCTTTTCTTTTTTATGAGCTGATTCCAAAGCTTAATATGGGTGTACCTGGTTTCACCACACCTTATAAAATAACCCTGAAATAGATTAAAATGCACCTGCAGTTAGCACCTAGGATTCAGGCTTGCTGTACTTGCTGGCTTGACATACCTGTCTAACCAGAACCTCTGTTTTACCTTACAAAGTACTAAAGAGCAAATCTAATTACTGTGCTTCAATGAGAAATGTCTATATCACATCAATGGGACACAAGAGACAAGCACTGAGTGCTTGTTCCAAACGTGGCCTGTGGAAAAAACAGGACTTAAGCTGGTTAACATAAAGTCCAGTTATAGCACAGTGTTTTCTCCTGGGTGCTGGAAACAGCTGAACATTCAAGCATCTGTATGTTGGCAGTAAATGAATTGTGTAAGTGACCCTGGCTGTAACACTGGATTTTACCATCCACAATGCTAATAGAAAATGCACTGGTGCATATTACTGAAGCAGAGTCCTGAATATGAAGTAGCAACAGAGTTAGAAACAATCCTCAGGCCATTGTACAAGGCAGGAACTGATAGAAATAATGGAAGTTTCTGCTCCCTGAAGGGGCTTCTCTTCAGTGACAAGTGCAGTGCAGTGGCAGTCGTGTGCTGAAGTGTGCAAGGGACTGAGTTATGGTGATGCAGCTGTAACAAAATCCCAGTTGTAATGAAGCAGAATTCACGTGTGAAATTATTTCATAAGTTCTTTGGATGGTTTGGAGGAGATGGTTCCCATCATCTCAGGCTGTCTTTTTGAGAAGGCTTAAAAGGTATGCAGCTCTTGTTCTGCCCTAAGTGACCATCGTGTTTGTGAAAAAATAGTAATGGATTGTCTACAGGGGAATCTCTGCTGTTTTTGCAGTGCTCTGAGGCTTCCTGAAAGTGCAATTATTTGATAACTTTTGTATCTCTTATGCATACATAGAAGCATCCATTGCTATACTAAGGACAAAATTTAAAACACTAGAATGTGTTAAGAATTTTTAAAATTCTTGCTCAATAAATCTTTATGTATTCCCACGTGAGCCTGCACTCAGAAAGCTGTTGCTTTAGAGAGAGCAAATAAGTATGATATTTGAAAATAAAGCCACACAGAGGTAGTTTTACCAATGACTAGCTATGATTAGAAGTTATGTCATTCTAAACAAATTAATTACAGTGACACTGGTGCCTGGCAGATCTCCTTCTGCTTTGCTATATTGATCTACTTAATATTTTCCCACATTGTTCATACTCAGCCTTAAAGACTGCTTGTAAATAGTCTTTCCATTACAGAAAAAGGTAAGCAAGTGCATCCCCTGATCCTTAGTCCTCGTCCAAATGACTTTCTTATTCACAGTTATCACTATGCCAAAAATGAAAGATCCATTACCACGGCTTTTATGCCCTGTGGAATTATTCAAGTAGGTAAGGAATGCAGCAGCAAGTCCAAAATCTAGCTCTTTCTGGTTCAAAAGAATAAAAAATTGGAAAAAAAATTATGTTCTGCATGACCTCCCCTCCTCCTAATGCTGCTGGGAACTGAGAGCACTCTGCACCTTGCAGGATTAGTCCTGTGATAGGGAGGGCTTCTGCTGTAAGAGGAACTTGTGGGAGAACCCCCCACCTACACATCTCAAACCTGATCAAGAGGAAAACACATCTGTCAAACAGTGTTTTACTGAAAACAGAACAAGGCTGTCTGTTTGCACATGGAATCACTGCTCAGTTATGGGCAAAATTGTGAAATTTCTCAGTTCTAGACTGCAGCCTAATTTTTTACAGAGATGTTTCCCTATTTTGTAGCTATGGAAACAACCTTTTGTTTCTTTAGAAATAAACCAAGAATTAGGGGCCAGGCCACAAAATATTTTGTTTTATTACAAAACCACCAAAACGTGATTTCTCACCAGTTTAACTGGCAGTGGGAATATTTCACACAGCAGTACCATGCACTGATGCTCTCTTGGGGAAGCTCAGCAGCAGTAACTTTGGCTGAGAGTTAGGACTATTTTTGGAAGCTTCAAAAGTATCCAGGGAAAGTACTTTTCACTTTTATTCATATAAACAGTATCTCTATTTATTAAAAAAGTGAGAAATGGCTTCTCTTCAACTTCAAATGGCTTTGACAATAAAATTGTGCTTATATCAAGGTCTTGGGAGACACATGAAGCCTTGTGACAAATGGGGTGTTTGGATGATGAAGAGAAGACTTGAAGACTCAGGAAAAGAGGCTTCAAACTCCTGCCCCTGGAGCCCAGTGAAATAAAGGTGAGTGCACTTGGATCCCAGCTCTGTGTCTCCTACCAATTTAATGCCTGCATGGGGATGGACTGTGATGAACTATACAGTCTTTTCCATCTTAAATTGCTAAAAGGCTAAGTAAGTCATTCCTGCTGTGAAAAGAAGGAAAAAAAGCTATGTAAATGTTTAGGTTCCTAAGTACAGGCTTAAATCTTATTGAAGTCCATAGAATTTAAAGTGCTTAAGTGTTTTGCTGAATAGGGATAAGTTGCTGAATCATGGCCAAGACTTCTTAAGTTGATGTACTGTTACCCATGAAATTACTAATATGCTCAATATCAACCCTGTACTTAAATGCATTGTTAAAGAGGAATAGACTCTTTCAGAGTTTCTGGTTCCTCCTCTGCAAGAGCATCTGGTTGAATCAGGGATTCAGGATAAAATCAGTGAGTTACAGTGTTAGAAAATATAAGGCCTAGCAAGAGGAGGAAACTGTGGGATGAGCCAGAGCAAGACTTTTCTGGACAGCTGTGCTGCTATTTACAACTTTAAGGTTCAGTACACTCTGCTGTGGTGTTACCTCTCATTCTGAAATTTGCTTTCCATTGAACAAAAGACAAGACTGAGAATTTTACTGGAAATTTACCATCTTCATTGATATAAACTGTCTGATTTCCATCCCTCTGTGTCTGTCACCTAAGGATATGCCCAAACATTTCCATTGGCAGTGGGATAAAGCTCATGGTATGAACAGGAAATAAAGTAAATTAACACTGTCACTGCATAACCATTTCCAGTACCCTTTTCTAACTTCCTTTTCCTGTCTTCCACCACTTCTACAATAAAATATTTGATCTACCAATGTCCTCAGATGCTCTTGCTGCAAGCAGTGGGTCAGTGTATCTGTTTGGAATTAAGCATGTATACACTGGGAGTATTTACTGGTTAGGGATGGGGGGATCAGATTAATGATGAGATTGAACAAAAATTTCTCATGGAAACATCAATGAGTCTTTACACAGCAAGTGTCTTCAGCATATTGCCTCTAAACTTCGAGGAATGAACTGTTTTGAGGTCAAACATTACAAACTAGGGCTGTTGGAAAGCTGTTCAGCTGAGAACCCACGATGGGGTGCTGTGTCTGTCACACCTTATCAGAAGCACCAGTCTCAGCTGTGTGGCACTACATTTTCACATTCTGGCAGGTGATGAATTATTCTTTGCCCTCAGTTTCTCTCCCTTTTGGCATTTATGACTTTCTGGAGGTCAGGCCTGGGCATTGATTTGTGAATCCGGGCCACTCAGAGAGCAAACCCACACGTTAAAGAGTTCACAAAATAACATGTGTTAGACTAACACGTGCTAATAACATGCTGGAGGGTGTTGCTGCCACCAGCCACCCCTCTGTCACCAAGCACCACCAGGGTCCCCACTGAGCCCCCAGCTCAGAGTGGCCACCACATCTGTGCCCAGCTCTGTGCTGGGATGCACTTTTGAGGAAGAGCAATGGGAAAAATATTGCAATTCAAATAACTGCAAGCCATTGTCCACTGCTCCATCCAATCCCTCTTTTCATTGCACTCTTCTCTGCACTGGAGCACTTTTTGTTGCTTTCAGTAGCTTTCCTTTGCAACAAATAACGGGCATTAAGGATAGAAAAACAATAAAATTACATGAGGAGAGAGCAACAATCAGTACACAAAGATAAACATCAGCAATAGACACTTGCAGCTGCCAGCCCTACAACATCTATAAGTGACAGAGGGGCAGGGTGAGGGAAGGGAACAGGAGTGGTGCAGGCAGATCCAGGAAGGGATGGTGTAAAGGCTCTTGGCAGGAGCTTGGGAGAGCCCACACAGTTCAAGAATGCTGGAACTACAAACAGTCTGGGCAGGAGAGCTGACTGTGTTCAAATGCCACATCACTGTGTGTCCCTTTGGTTTCTTAAAGTGGAAAATCAAGCTGTAGGATTAATGTAGTGTGTGAAACCTCCAGGAAGCAAAGGTGGCACAAAGGGCACAAAACTGACCCTCTGAGGGCAAAAGAGAAAAAAAGATTTTTTTTTCTCTCTACGATATTGAAGTCTAGTCTACAAATAGAACAAAATGCTTTATGTTTATGGGGAAAGAGGAGCTTTGCTAAGTACTTGCTAGAGTATTTTTCACTCTCTAGGATTCACTTCTAGATGGTGGGTCTTAGGTTTGTCATTCTCCCACTTTCAATACTGCCCAAATCTCAAGTTACTATTATTTTCAGAAGGAAAATTTTGAATCTGGTTAAAAGAACAACGCTTCTTGCAACAGATTCATTGGAGGAAAAACCAGCTTGCTGTTTGGTGCTGCTTGAGGTCTGGGATATTAGAGGTAGTCCAGCAGAAGAGGAACATGATGGGCTGAATGCAGATGAAGAGCACATGCTGAAATCAGTTCAGCCAAGGTGCTCTGTAGCTGGCAGCTCAGATGGCCCCTGGAGCCAGTACTAGAGTTTCTGGGCCAGCTCTCTGTTTTCCTTTGTTGTTATTGTTGCTAGTGTTTTCTGGTTTGGTTGGTTGGGTTTTTTGTGGTTTGTTTTTGTTTGTTGGTTGGTTTTTTTAGGTTCTTCTTTTACCTGTTGACACTAGCACACAGTTTCACAACTGTGGACAATTTCAGCTTATCTTTATACATGTGGGAAGTGGTGGCTGGCAACAGATGTTCCCTGGGGCACAAAACTCCTGACAGCAACTGTTATCTGAAGTAAAAGTTTGGTATTTTAACTCCTTCCCTGCTATTATAACTGATGGGCACTCAGCTGAATACCCCTCTCCCTGCTTTTGCTCCAAAGTTACAGCCCAGCCACTATCATTTTGCAACAGTCAGAGACTCTTTTGGGATTATTAATTTATTGAAGGGATTAAGGGAAGTAGCTACTCCAATTAGAAGTGATTTGACTTGGTGTCCAAGGATCTCCTTTCCAGACAGATACAGGCCCAGTGTTAGTGGAGAGACCCTGTTGCTGAACAGATCAGGAGTGTTGAACACTGAAGATCACTGTGGATGGTGTGGGGCACACACAGAGATCCTGTTGCCCCCAAACACTCCAAAGAGATAAATCCTATTTTCCCAGCATCTGGGAACTCAGAGGAAAAACTGAACCATCATCCATATGACAGGGGATTTGTCATGTGCAGGCTTTAGGTACAACTTTCATGGAACAACAGGAGGATTTCATCTGATTCAAGGAATCACGTGCTATGGAAAAGTGTTACAGCTTGTCCAAGTCAGGGCAGTCCTTCAGCTCAGACTATTGCTTTGATAAAGAGAGATGGATACAAACCATGGAACAAAACCTGACATCTACTTTAAAGTAATACTAATATGAAATGGAAGAAGTAACTACTAATGAGATCCAAGGACTGTCATAATGAGGAAATCTTTTCACCTTTGATCAAATAGAAATAGTGTTTTCAGTGCTTGAGACAGACACAACTAAGCTTGCACAGCAGCAAACTGGAGAGCAGTTTTAAGACAGTTCAAAGAAATTATCATTCCTGGCTATAGAGCTCTTTTAAATGTGTTTATCTCTGAAATGAGGCTTTTTCCTTTTTTTTTTGAGTTGGTAGCTCAGAGAGGTGACTTTTTTAGGGTCACAAAACAGATCAGTGGCAAAGGTGTAGAAATAGTATCCCAGTCCACTGATCTCCAGGCCTAAATCACCTTTTCTGTTCACTCTTTTGTGATGTTACAGCCTCCTGGCTAGAACACTTTGCCCATTTTTCTCCAATATTATATTAAGCACTGAAGGACAAAAACAGAAGTTACTTCACATATTGATCTGTCTTTATAAACTGGAAATGGTTTCAGTCAACTCTTCAGAATGGCTATTGGTTGTTTTGGGGTTTTTTTTAGCCTATTGACAAGATTTTTCAGCTAATCCAGTGTTGCAGTTTTAGCAGAAGCCAGTGGCAAAAGCAATACTGATATTAAATGGGTTGTTATAGACTGCAGGATGCAGTTCTATTCCTGCATGAAAAACTGCCAATCACTTAATCTCTCTGTGGATGTCTGGTGTAGCCACACCTCAGCTAGGTTTAAATTAGCTGAGGACTAATTAGCATTAGGACTTCAACTGCCACTGCACAAGGCTCAGCACTGTCTGGGAAGCTGATGTTTGGTATTGAATCAAGTCCTCAATACTTGTTGTGAAAGGAACATAAAATTGATATCTCTGTGTTGTAAAACACTGTCCTTAAAATCTCATTACACTTAGTACTGCTAGATAAAACTGGATGCATATCACATGCACTTCCTTTTTGAATCTAGAAATGCAGAAGTTAGTACTGTGAAAAAGTGGCTGAGAAATGAGTGGTCTGATGCTTCAGAAAGCCAGCACACACCACCTTACCCTTCCTTTCAGGTCATAATTAGCATGAGACTCTAGGACAAGCCACTGCTGAGTAATGTACACATGAGGATGTTGGAAATATTCACCTCTGCCTCGTCATTTGCTGTGCAGCCACATGGAGCATCACTCAGTTTAACCATATAGAGCCCTGCCTGGAGTACTTTATTGCCAGGCATCAGGAATGGCCCATGCACAGGGAATCTCATTAAACTTTTCAAACACCAGATTAGCATTCCATGTTGTGCTTCTTGGCTACAATTTGCAGTTCGTTCCCTTCTTTAGAGAGAGAAAAGATGCCCTTAAGTAGGTTTATTCCACCTTCAAGATTCATGAGAAACCAACACCAGGTTTATCAACCACCTCAAGAAGAAAGACCAACAGTAGCCCATGTCTGATAGTCTCCTCACACACTCTAGTATGTCATCTCTGACATATTAGGATGATGCATGAAATTTAAGCCTGGCTAATTGTCAATAAACCAACTGTAAACAAGTTACAATAGTTTCAATTTTCTCAAGTGAACTTTTTAATAAGTGCTTCCTCCTCCCAGTGAAATAAGTAAATAAACAAACTGAGGTTACAATAGATGTCCTTTAGAAACACAGACAGTAAAAGAGAATTACATTGTTGTCAGATAGACTCTTTGCCACTGGGAGAAAAGGCAAAATCTCTCTCTCATTCACTCTCTCTCTGCCAAAATGCCCTGTTTAAATGCTGCTGAGATGCATGATTTAACAAAGTTGTTTTATCCCCATCAAGGAAAACTCTTATCTGTACTGGAGGTCATAACAACTCCTTGAAAAGAAAATAGACACGATGTTTTCAAGCTGTGAGAAAACACATCTAATATTCTTTTACTAGCTCATCAAGATAGTTTAATACCGAAGTGATAATGAAATGACCTCATAACTCTTTGCTCTCGGGTTATGACAGACCAGTCAAGAAAATGAAATAGTTCTGCTATCACATGGGAAACAATTCCCACTTTATACCAACTGAACAGAAACACTGTTATAAAGTGTTCAGAAAAGCTGCAGTTGTACATAAAGGAGCATATCTCCAGCCATAATGCTTTCCAGCAGAAGACACAGCCTTAGGGAGTCCCTCTCTCAGGCCTTCTAGGTGGTCTTTCCTTCAGATGAAATGATAGGTCTGTCAGAGTGATTTATGGCACTTGTCCATGTCTCTGTGTGTTTGCTCCTCAGCTTTGGGTCAGCTCTGGTCTCCAGCGCTCTGTGGTTGTTCCTAACACATATTCAGTCATCACACACACTGAGACTTTGTTTTTCTACATTTGTGTTTTCTTCCATTCTGCCTGTCTTAGAGTTTTCAATAACATCACCACAGGATTCTACTTCTATATTTCATCCATCAGTAAAATATTTCATCCATCAGTAAAGCTCGTGCTAATCTGCTGCCACTAACAGCTCTCTCTGCTGTATTTACATGCACTCACACAAACTCAAAGTGTATCATTGCATAACTGCTAGTTCCAGATCCTTGTACCCACCATGCTTGACCCACATCCTACTGAAATCAGTAGGAAGTTTACCATAAATGATAGCAGGAATTTTAATAAACCCACTTTACCTAATGTGGACATGGACTGAATTCTTCTATGTGGGGCACAGATGGAAATAATATATCACATCAAGCCCACTTCCATACTTCTCCTTGCATGCAGTTGCACTGCATGAAGAGCTGGTTACCAAATTTTGAGAGAAAAACACCCTGAGCAGGGTTGTGGCAGGAAGAAACTCTCAGCTCCACATTCCTGGGGCACTTTGGTCACCTCATCATAGCAAAATTCCTCCAGGACTTGGGTTGCACACCCCTCCAGAATGTGGGAGCAGCAGCAAGTAAAACACATGACAGAGCCCATAGCCTGAGATGATGATCTTCCCTTACACTTGGCTCTCTAATAATAAATCACACATCACTTGCTGCATGGATGCCAAACAAGGCAACACCCATTCTGTTTTATTTAGCAACTGTTTCTGAACAGTGCTGCTTCATCTGGTCATAGTTCTGACAACCAAACCTCTCTGAGACACACACTTTTTATAGGCTCACTAAAATATTGAAGGTCTATGTAGGGTGGTCTGAAGCATTTCCATTGAAAAAAATTCTGATTTCCAGTGAAGGAACAGGCAGATAAAAGGGATTCAGAACACTGTGTTAGTTTTAATTAAATGGGAGGAAGAAAGGGCTGTTGTATGTGTTTTATGGACAGAATAAAATCCTACAACTTTCCTGTAGGTAAAAATTCATCTCAGGTCAGTGTCAGTTTTGCCCTAATTGCAGAATCAAGCCCATATTTGCATGCCTGAGTCTATATTTCATGATTAAACAGAATTCTTCTGAATGGGAGCTCTGTCCAAGTAGGAAGCTTCCAGTCCTCAGTGGTTACCCAAAGTGTAATTTCTCCCCATCATTTTGGAAGAATATTCATTTTGGAAAGCAACAGCCATGAAAAGAAGCATGCAAGCAAGCAAACAAACAATTAAAATAGCTGAGAATACAAATGTCATGGTGTTTTGTCCAAGATGTTTCACCACCACCTGAGAGTCATGGTCTGCAAGAAATGACATTGAAGTAGCCAGTGGAGAAAAAACTGCAACTCAGAACAAATTATGAACTAAAATTTCCAGGAAGTGTCTATAATTTGTTTCATATTTTAAATTTTTGTAGGAGAGACAGCGGGAAGTTTACTTAATTTGCAACAGGAGGAAATAATTGATTAGTAAGGAATCTAGAATTCTCTAAAATTTCTGAGATGTTGTAAGAGACAAGGAACAAACCAAGGTAAGACACCTCATGGAGTGGTGATAGGGGTAAATGTAGCTGGCTGAGGCAGTGCAGTGTTGATTTGTGAGCATAAAGCTGATGGGATATTCTTTGTCTGCACTTGACTGACCATGGAAAAGCAAACTTTTCACTGAGTAATCCTACCTCAGTTTATGTCTTTTCCTTATTTAGTCCCATTTTTGTCTCAGAGATGGGAAATGTAAATTGTTCCCTACTAGGAGGTCTAGCTGGCTCAGTCTTCCTGCAGATGAGAAACAAGATTCTCTGTCTCATCCCAACATTTTTCACATCTCATAATAACTGTCTTCTGGCCAGATCCAGGAAGGAAGACAACCAGGGAAGAAGGGCATTCCTCTATGCAGGACTAGCCAAGTATGAGCTAGTTAACATACTAACTCATAGTTAACAGCTGGAGGAACATTATAAGAGGCACTAGGTTTTTTGGTAGGGTGCCATTCTAAGCCCTGAGGCCCAACTCCAGTTTTCTTCCATCAAGGCTGAATAAGGGAGAGCAGTTGCTCTCAGGCAGGGGTAGCAGACTGAAAAATCAAAGACATTTATCTCAGAATTTCCATATAGTTTTCTCTTCAGGAGAGGCAACAGATTTGGAGGTTCCAAAGGGGTGACCTTGCTGAAATAATATGCTTGGACATTGTGGTGAACCTCTATTTACTAATCTTTGCTAGCATTTTGGAGCTGAGACTGTTGGTGATGGTGGGATGACAGACTTCTGTGGGATGGTGGGAAGAAGCCTAAGAAGGAGGTCTCATCCTCTCCCTAGCAAGGATCACCAGTAACAGCCTCATCATGGTTTACAGAAGATTTCTTGCAGCTGAGGATGCCAGACATCCAGCTCTGATGTTGACCTTGAGCATCAGGAATGACAGATCACTGGCTTGATCCTATGATCAGGGGTCTGGCTTAGCTCCTTCTGAAAACAACCCAAGAGAGAAACAAACTGAATAACCAACTGGACTAAGTAGTACTTAGTGTGCCACCAAGAAACCATAAACTCTAAACTGTGATGGACTGCAGGGTAATATTACTTGACCTTGGACTTTATGTGTTTGCCTTTTGGAAATCTACTTCACTTAAATAATGATACTTTGGTGGGGGGAGCTTATATGATTTAAAAAACTACCTGTTTTTAAACATCCAGCTGTTTCAGGAAGCAATGAATTACAGTGGCAGAGTACAGGATTTCCTCTAGCACAAGGTTAAAATGAAAAAATTAAATTAAAATAACAAATTAAATGTTCTCAGTACAAAAGAGATGTTATTTTCTGCTTTTACAATAGACAGAGCTCTGAATGTGTGAAGTGTAGCAGGTCATGAGTAAATAAGCTGCATGAGCACAGAAGGGCTGTCTATCATGGACTGAGAGAAAGATTCCAAGTGCTTATCCTTTTTCAAATGACATTTCTCTCCAAGAAAAGACTGAAAAACGTATAACACTTAGAGTGGAATGAGGAAGGAAAATGCATGGCTGTGAAACATGTCCAAATGAAAGGGAGCTTCCATATCTTGTAATTAGTTATCAGATTTCCACTGAACTCCTCTGCTCTGAACAAATGTTTGCAAATGCACAGAGCTATGTCTTTGGAAGAATTTTAATCCATCTGGAATACCAAAATCTCACTGAGATCTAAAACACCCAGTGTCCAAGTTCCTTGCCATGGTGTCTGCTGGGCTGGGTAGCAGAGGATAATTTACAGCCCATTCCAAAACTGCTGAGCCTAGACCATGACTTAAGGAGACTGTATGGAAACACTGGTCAGCCCTGGCTGTGTTCCTATTCAGGACAGAAGAAAGGAAAGCTGCATCAATCCCAGAGACTGAATAAAGGTTTCCCTCTAATGCGCATTTTTGCAGAGTGTCAGGGGTCTAAGTGACTCATAGCATTTGGCATCTGCCATGCCAGCAGATAAGCTGGGCTCTTCTCACCAAGACCTTGAATATGAACTGCAAAGGGTCCAAAACATTGTCTGTGTGTCTTGAATGAGCATTTCCATAGGTCAGAAAACACGGAACTTAACCTGATCTCATTGAATACTGGATTGCTGCAACTGTAGACTTGAGCAAGTCTGTCCATTCACTGAAGTTTCCTGGAATAAGTACTGGGTGGGAATGTAACTGTACTTTTAGAATTAGTTTAGAAATAGATCTTCTTTGTTATGCACTGCTGTTTATGGCTGTGTTAATGGTCAGATGAACAATTAAATAAGATCAGAAATGTAAGGTTAAGTGAGGATGTGAAACAAAAAAGGCTCCAAATGTGGTGGGGGGGAGGAAATATTGAATTTTATAACTTGTCACAACATGAGGATGAGTCACAATGAGTGATACCTTGTCTATGGACAATAATGAGTGCAACAGGAAAACAACCCTGGGAGATTATCCCAAGAGACAGTAAGAAAAAAGAGGAGACATTGAGATCAAAGGCAAGCATGATATCAAAGTAGAGATGGAGGAAGTGAATGCTGAAACATTAGAAATCAAGAAGAAAGGGGAAAAATAAAACAAGCACTGCAGAAGTAGTAAATTAAGGACAGGATTTTCAAAAGTGCCTAACTATCCTAAAAAGTTGTAATTACTTTCTCATTGATGCTGGCAACAAAGATAAGTAGAGGTGGCAGATACACTAGCAATTAGCACTTAAAAAAACCTCACGTTAGAATTACATTGCTTTCTTACAACTTCTGCCTGCAACAATAGCATCAAGCAATACTCATGGCCACTAAATTACAGCTAGTGTCCACTTAGATATTCTGGGAAACCTCAGATGTCTCTGGCATGAAGAAACCCTGAAGCAATTACCACACAGGAACTTTTTATGCTCCTCAGAGGCTGGTTAGAAAACTCACTTACTTTAAATAATATAAAAAATTGTATTATTGTGGAGCTTAGAAAAATCTGCTTCTCAGGATAATTAAAACGAAAACGCTGAAATTCGAATCGCATTTAAAAACTGCTTAGGCTTCTATGCACCCTTTCATTATTCATTTTTCTTAAGCATAACGCTCAGTAAAAGTGCCAAGTTTGTGCCTCTGTGGACTGAGCTGCTCCCTGTTTATCAGAGGCTGATCAGACAGCAGGGAGTGGCACTGTGTGCTTCCCGGCGCTGCCCTGACCTGGAGCCAGGCTCCACACCTTTGAAAGCTTTGGCATCTTTGCTGAGCCTCCTAAGAGAGCTGCCATTGCTGCCGCTGATGTTTGTGGTGAGTCCTTTTATCCATAGGAGACTACGGCTGTTGGTTTCTTTTCACATTTTGCCTAAGGGATTGCATAACTTGCTAATTGGGACTGTTTTGGCCACTATTATTTTGAACTCTGTTCATCCCCATGCTTTAGTATCTTGACTTTAATCCCTGGACTCAAAGGAGCAGCAAAGGGTCCTAAGATATAATTCATTTGCATTTCCACAGCGATCAAACTTTTAAGTCAAACCAATGAAATGTTGTATCACTTGGACATCTTGGAAAGCCAGGTCCTTATGTTTATTAGTTCAGAGTGCAATAATTATTAGCTAGAGAGAAGCATAACTACCATCAAAAAGAAAACCAAATAAAACCCACCTACACAGATTTCTCACACCGGGCTCTGGGCATGACTCACTGGTTCTGTATGAGGCGCTGTGGGTGGGTACTCTAATTTCTATGTGTTCCATTGTTTAGATGTGTTTTGTACATGCTAATTCCGACTTTCTGTTTTGGCAAAATCTTACCAAAAAACCAAACCCACTGCCACCCTCTTGGGTCAGAGTCATGAGAGGCAGCTGCATTACCTCACCCACCTATCTTGGCATCAGGGTGGGAGAGAAAAGGATCAGTGCTTGCTCAGACTGCTTGGAGGAAGCATCCCTTGTGCAGTCACAGGTGCTACCTGGCCATGGATGAGCTGTGCTGAGAATCATTTTGCATGCTTTTCGGGCCACATTTCCAACACCAGAAAATTATTTTGGTGCTTTAAAGCATTCACAGGAGAAATAACTTGGCCTGTAGCTTGCAATGCATTTTTGAGCGCTGACACACCAGCAGACAAGAATATATTAAATGTTAAATGAAGAGGACTTTTAACACTGAAGAAAAAGTGCATCCTTTCAAAATATATCTGTGCATGTCTGGGCATAAAAAACATTATTAGGAAAAGTCATGGGAAAATGAGTAGAACAGAGAGTATTTTCTTAGCATTGGCTCATCAATAACTCTCTGTATTTGTGGAGCAGGCATTAGAAATAGGAATTCAAAAGGTAATTATATAGATTATAAAATATATGAACTACAAATACATATTAATATAATACATTATTTGTATTAATGGCAGAATTATTTACATGACACTTGTCACCATGAAGTGAAAGAGGCAAATAAGAGAGCTTGAAGAATGAAGTCTGATGATGACTAGAAAAATATGGCAATATATCTGGGAAGCTGACTAGAGCTACTAATCATTTTGGTCACTTGGGAAAAATGTAAGGCTCTCTCCTGCTTTCACCTTAACATATGTCTCTGTGACAGCCTCTTGCATGTTTCCAAATGCATTTGCAGGAGAACTGTCCTGGCTGTGCTGTGAAGTTTGGCAGGCACTATCAGCTGTGTGAACTGCTGTGACTGTCACTGTTGAGGAGTGAGTCTACAGTGAGTAAAACTGTGTCACTGTGGTAGCTATCACACCATCACTGGGTGACAGACATGGAGAGGTCTGCCTTCTTCTGAGAATTCATGCACTTTTGGTGGCTTTCTAGAACATAAGCCACCAAATAAGCAGAGAGATTAGAGGACTCTGCTGCAGAACAGAAAGGGCTGGCAAAAAACCACAAGTGCAAAGCGATGCCCTCACACCTGAAGACCCAAATGCTCTGATCCATGTGCCCTTTGGCTTCTCTGAGTCAATAACTCCTCTGTAACCTGGCATCCTCCTGGATGCCTTAAACTTTCTGCAGACCCCACAGCTGACTTCACTGTCATCCCTGGCAATACTGGTGCTCAACTTTGCAGGAGACAGAGGCTAAATCAAAATCGTAAGTCTTGATATTCCACAGCTACTAGAAGGAGGTACTGGAGACACCAACATTCTCTTCTCTTGTTTACTTCACTCACAAAATATGCAACTTTCTTGACCTTAAGTACACTCCTTAGGAGTGTTCAGGCCGAAAGGGGCTCCACATCTGCCAAAAATAAGCATGGCTGACCTTAATAACTACTTTCCTTCAATCACAAGGGAAACACCAATGCTGTACCAGTGTGCCTCACTTTTTCTTTAACGCCTACATTTGCAGTGAAAGGACTGGGCAAGTTAACCCCTTCACTGCTGCTACCAATGCAAAAGCTTACAGGTTTGAGCAAGGTCCTTAACAGCTTTTCTGGTTTGTTTTCAAGGGGATAATTGTGGCATAATGCAAGTCATTCAAATTTTCCACTACATCACAAAATGACACTCATGCTGTTCCCACTATTTGTTTAAATATAAACCAGCACTCAACTTTCCAGCAGCAGCAGCTTCCTGTTGAACAAGTATTTAAATGAATGGCTGCCCACTTGGCAGCACTGGAGGTGTGCAGCTCCATGTCTGAGCAGCAAACAGGGCTTGCAGGTGCTGATGAGACAAAAAGCAGGTAGACAGGGCAAGGTGACAATGCTGTCCCATAAGTGCTGCAGGCAGGGCTTGCTGGCAGGTTGTCTGCAAGGAAACAGGAAATTGCAGAAGCATAAAGCACGAACAGCTGACTTCCTCCTCACAGAATCTCACATTATTCTGAGTTGGAAGGGACCCACAAGGACCATCCAGTCCAATTCTTAAGTGAATGGCCCATACAGGGATTAAACCCACGACCTTGGTATTATTAGCACCATGCTGTAAGCAAATGAGCCAAGCTCCTCACTCTTTTTGATACACACAGCCAAAGAGAGAAGCTGTCTCGTTACTCAGACACCCAAAGCAGATGAGCAGGGATAAAATGCTGCCCTTTTATCTTGTTGTTCCATATTAATGGGAGGCACTGGCTTCCAAACTGGCCTCTGAACTGCACTAAATAGGCAGGGGTAGGTGGGCCTTTGGCCAAAAGGGACAATAAATTTGGACTTGTCAGGGTGAGAGTTTTCCGTGTTCCTCACTTTTATATCCAATGTGATTTTTGTGAAGTCCATGAAATTATGCCAGATTTAAAGAGGTGCAATGCACAGCAGAATTTCATCTTTACTATTTAATACTGATTCTTCTTAATTAATTCATTATGCCAAGACCAAAAGCATGCTAGGTGCCTGTAACATTCTCATTTACTTCTCTAGTTCTTATAATTTTATTTCATACTGCAAAAACATTTCCTGTAATTGGACCTCAGGATACCTATTGACTTTCCATAAAACTGGCTGAAAACTACCACTCCGTTCTTAAATTTTCCCTGATATTTATTCAACTGTAGATTCCTTAATGTTTTAATTGGTTGCAGCAGCTCATATATATGAACAGCTCTCAGGCAAAAAACATTCTTCCAATGAAATTTCATATCAAGGCAGTTACTGTACTGGGATGAGATCAGCAGCCTTGTTAGAGGTATATGGAATTCAATTAAATGTAGAATATATAGCACTGGACTAATTGACAAAATTGCAGGGATAGAGCATAGCATTCCCTTGATGTAAATAGTAAGAGTAGTGAAGTGGCAAACAAAGACCAGTCCAAATTAAGATAAAGTGTCAGAATTTCTGGAAGCAAAATGAGATGCAGCACAACACTTACACTAAATGGGTATGGGCAATTATTGCATTTATCGCTACAGAGTCTCACAACTCACCACCTAAATTATTTGCCATTCAACATCCCAGAAGACGGAGCAAGGTTTTTATTCCATATCACTATGATGAATGTAAGATGCTGAGAAATAAATATTTGGGAAAGCAGCCATTGATTCATGTTGTCTCTGGGGTGGTTTGATGCTTTTTTAGCAGTTTTGGGTGCTAAGAATTCCTCCTCAAGTTTCTGGAAGAAACCCACAAGAAATAATAAAACCCAAATGAGACTCCAGAGCTCCTGACTACATGGTTTGAACTTAGAGGATAGCAGAAACTGTGAGTGAACTTCTCTTTAGCTCATTTTGCAGTCAAGGAGGACTGAGGTATGTTTAAAATCAAGCTGCAGTAAGTTCCTTTACCAGTGGTTGCACACACCTAGAAATAAAGTTCTGGTTGCCTGTAGCCCTACCATGCCTTTCAAAATTTTGTTGGGCTAATGTGTCAGTGTAGCTGTCTGATTAAAAAAAAAGGATGCTGAGGAGAGGAGAGTCAGGGTCAGGCTGCTGAGGAAAGTGCTGTGAAAGATTTGCTGCCTGTGGTTAAAAAAAATAGCAGTAATATTTGCTTTTGGAGTTCTGGCAATGAGTGCCAAGTTATACTCTCTTTTAGTTATTAAGTCTTAACCAATAAATGATGACAGATACCTAAAGGAGAGGGATGGAAACCACACACAACAATTTTGATAATGAACCCTTCTTTCTCTCACTCTCGAATCAGTTCTTTTGGAAACTGTGCTATGGAGTTTTTGGCTACCCATTCAAACCTATCATTTTTAACAAACCCATTTCCTCACATGAGGCAGAGCAGCTCATACCAGAAGCCATTCAGCTAGTAACTTGAGGCTATGATTAAGAAGAGCCTTGGTCACAGCTCCTGGGTTAACTGCAGCTCTTGTGCTTTCTGCCTTCCAGCTGCAAGTGCTCAGACCTAACCTACAGCTGTTTCCTTGAGGTGGCACCAGGCAAGGCTGTGGCTTGTACCCCTTCTCACTGTGACTGTCTCAGCAGCCTGACTTACTTTCAGCATCTGTGGTTTTAGGTGCTGTGACAATGGCAGTCAGGAAACCAAACTGACTTTCTAAACCAGTGATATTAAAAACAAAAACATTTTCAATACAGGCTACATGCTTCTCTGACTTTTCTTGGAGCTTCATCATTCCCTAGAGAGGGCCCCAAATCTTTCTGCAAGATGTTCCTCTACAACTCCCCAGCAGCTGCTTCTACCACCAACCATAGAATCATTAAGGTTGGAAAAGGCCTCTAAATATTCATTGGGTCCAACTGTTAACCCAGCCCTACCATGTTCACCACCAAACCATGTCCCCCAGTGCCATGTCCACACACCTTTTGAATGCTAGGGGTGGTGAATCCACCACTTCCCTGGACAGCCTGCTCCAATCCCTGACAACCTTTTCACTGAAGAAATTTTTCCTGAGATCCAATCTAGACCTCCCCTGGCCATTCCTCTGGTCCTGGCACTTGTTACCCCACTTGGCTACAGCCTCCTTTCAGGTAGCTGTCACCAGTGATAAGGTAGTCCCTAAATGTCCTTTTCTCCAGACTAAACATGTCCAGCCCCCTCAGCAGCTGCTTATCAGACTTGTGTTCATGAAAGAGCTTTTCTAAGTATTCAGCTATCTTTCAAAATCTACATTTTCAAGTCAGCAATACATGTCATGCTTTTTTACTATGGTCAAAAAACCATGATCTCCAGCTTTGTTTACTATCCTTTCAAGCCTAACCCAGTGTTTGCATTTTTGGAGGTGTTGCATTCAATGGCACACAGTCATAAAACCAGCACCCTCATAGCCTCTTTGATATACCAAGTCCAGTTCATAGATAAATGACATGAATTATTATAGTCCGTAATGTTCGTTATTAAAAATCAGCTTTATATCTGCTGAAACACCCCTTTATAATGTATATATATATGTAATACATATAGCTGACCCTAAAAAGATAAGATTGTTAACTAAGGCATTAAAGACCATGTGTCATTATAGAGACTAAAAGAAAATGAAACAGGCAAAAGTATGTGGATTTAGAGAAAGAAAAAGTGAAGACAAAGAACCAGTGTAGGTAGGAGAGTTACTTACACGGGGAATTTGAAGTTTAACTCCATCACTTGCAATGGTGCTACCACTGAAAATGTATTGGCTTGCATATATAGACACAGCAATTTTTCTATTGCTAGATTAGGTCGATAAAATATTAAACTGTTTCATATTTTTTCTCAAATAAATCAGAAGCTTGTGATTTACTACCAACAAACTTAAGCTGTTTTTGTCTGCCATATGGTAGAAATCATCTATCTTAATGAACTAAAAGCAATCTGTATAAAATCTTGAAAATACCAGTGGCAATAGCAGCAGCGTGTCTTTGCATGGTGTTGAATGAATGAGACATCATCTGCTTGAGGAGACAGATTGCAAATAAGCCTGTTTAATAACTCTACATAGAAGCCCTGGCTCTCTGTGCACCCTGTTTCCTGGCAGACTCTGGGGGTTTCAGTGTGGGGCTCCACTCAGTGACCCCTGGCTACTTAGAGTTCCTGTCTAACAGAAAGGGAACATGGGAAGTAGTTTCTGAAATTCCATTCATGCCAAGTGCCTTTGGCCTTTCCTATTTCTCTGGGTAATCTACAGATTCATAATGTTACAGATTTTTAAAGGCTTTTCTTTCCTTTGCTGCATCAGAAATACGAGTTACAGAGAGAACTGGGAGACCTGGCTTCAGAAAATGGTCTGAGAAAGAAAGGAAGCCAAAGGAAAATACACAAGCCTTTCCCTGGATCCTTTATTTGGGCAACACCAGCATCACAGGTAAAGTACTCAGAAAGCAATTCCATTTGTGAGTTGACTGTTTCCCTCTGCATTTTCCACCTGTGATATGTCCAGTCTCAGTCAGAAGGCTTTTGCAAAATGTTTCTCTTTTTACAAAGGCCTTTGTATTTTGCTTGCTGGGCATGTACAGTACTTTCTGGCTTCCCTTGCTCCTGGTAAACCCTTATGTTTCCTTTGTACATGACAAAGGTAGGAAGGAGCCAGCCCAGTGAACAGGCTTTCCCACTGACCTGCCAGTGCCACCAGCAGCACAAACCCTTTCCCAGTGAGCCTCTTGCAGAGGTCTGCTCTCTGCTAAGCCATTTGCTGCAGCCACATGCTGCCACTGGAGTTTAATTACACCCTTCATCACACAAAAGCACTTAATTCATGCTATAAATCATATCCCGACATGCAAAACTTCTGGTGTCTCGTTTTGTTGGCCTGAAATTATTTAATGCAACTGACTTTGAGGTGAGGAACTCTTTTATGTTGTTGATGTTTAGAGAAAGATTAATAGATTATTTGTTACTGGTTTAATGAATGCACTCCACAAACTGCAATCAAATGTCTCCTGTTCATTTCACTGCACCTAATTGGCTCAGGGTACAGGTTCCATTTCCAGTTTGATGTGCCAAGCTTATGTTTATTGAAATGTAATTACCTTAATGTAGTTGTTTTGAATTATTACGTCTCCATTAAGTAGGACATAGTTAAAACAAATAAAAACATTCCTTGATCAGAGTTGATCTTCTAACCAGTTATGGAAATGACCACAGGAAAAAAACCTCCCCAAACCCCACACTTCAAATGAGGTTGCCTTCCTCATGTTAATTAATCACAGTCTTTGTAGTCACATTGGAGCTGTACTTAAAAATTATTTTTTCACCTATAGTTTCTCTTTCACTCCACAAACTTCACAACATAAAAACTGCAATTTTAGGGGCAGGAGTTCAGGGTCTGCCCATTGTTCTAAAGGATTTAATAGCAAAGATTGAACGAAGTTAAAGTCTTATATTTTTGTGTCACCAAACTCTGGACTCAAACCAACATCAGAAACCTCAAGTTTGTGAAGAGTATTCAGCAAGGATAGTTTAAGTATTTCGGTATATCAGGGTTTGCAAAAGCCAAAACTGGGTCCAAATGTGCATTTTGCAGTTTTCTCATGTCTTTTTCTTAAAGTACATGCAGAGGCCGAATCTTATATAGATGTCAGGAAGAGGAAAGAAAAGATGTTCAACTAGGCTGGAGTTTGAACTATTTAAAAATTGCCTTGCAGTGGTGCAGTTTGAACTCATTTCAAATTTCCACAAAACTTGTCCGACCAAATTCAAATGCTTTATACAAATTCCACCTTCCAATTAGGCTGTATTTGAAAGCATGGATGAATTTTCACCTGCACAGAACCTCAGGAGTAGTGCTTACAAGCCAGCCTGTCTTGCTCCTTTGATGAATCCAGATCACTGAGACTTCCAGTGCTCTTGGTTTCTCTGGGTATAGACATCCATCCAAAGAGAGGGAGGATCTTCCCTTAAAACATTTTTTTGACTGTCACTTTACTAAGGCCTTTGCTCTTCTCCACCCCCCAAAGCTACAGAAGCAAATTGATTTTACTTTTCCTGTACCCAATTTGGAACAAGCTCCTAGAACCACAACTGCATTCGTAGCATTTTAGATATTAGATGGTTTTTCACATTGTAGAGACAATAAGTATTGTGCCAGAAAAATAGATTTGGAACCTGGGAGTAGTGTGATGTGACTTGCTCTTTTCAATAGGGACATCAAGCAAAGGTCCCAATTCCAGACTAACTTTCTTTTCCCAGCTCCTCTGCTCACACTGAAGATGGCACTAGGTAGCAACACTATGTTAAGCAATGTGAATTGTTGTGATTTCAAGACTGCCAGTGCTCCTGATTTAACTACAAATCTCCCAGGATTCAATTTTTTAATTAAAACTCCAGGTCTTTTATTTACTTCTGCTTGCAGCCCTTGTGTGTGGAGAAGAGCTTTGGACACTGATCTGACCTAAAAGTATAAAAGAGACATAATTTTTAAAAGCAAATAAGAAGAAACCTGTATTTATTTTTATTGAATCTCATGATCATTAAGTGAGTCCCATGATTATTCAAGACCTGATTCACTTGTTTTGAATGCAAGGGTTTAGCCAAAAAAACAACTATGAATTTAGGTCTCACAGGTTGTGCAGTCCCCTGGGCTGTGCAAGCAACTCAGCTGTGCAGCCCCAGTGCACAACTGGGAAGCCTGGGCTGACCTGGTGTAACTCATGGCCATGACAATTATCTAGAGACCAGAAAAGGAAGGGCAGCAAAAGAGGGGTGTTTTTGGGCAGGGTGCTCCCAGCATGGGAGAGAGAGGTGGGCTCAATGAGCTGGTGATCTATGGCAGCTCCCTGGCCTGAGGTTTGACATACCTCCCACACCATTTAGTGCTCATATTTTCAGGCAGCTCTTCAAAGCTTTTAAGGAAGATTTAATGCACGGCCAGAAGGGAGTTTCTAATGCCATTATCAGTCTAATCATTCACACCCTCTTACGTTCTCTTTCTCCCGTGGCCAGGGAGGTGAGGAAAGCTGACAGGCAGTGGGTGACAGGCTGGAAACAGTTCTCTGGACAGTGGGGTCAGCTGGGGCTTTCTGTACAGGCACCAGTGTTATCTGGAGCAACAGTGAAGCTGTGCATGTGTTTTGTGATGTATGTGGGTAGCTGCACTTCTCAGGGCTCAAACATTACAACTGCAGGACCCTTAATACTTGCTGAGGAAGTGCTTAGCTCTCACTGACTCTACCTGGCCAAACCAATCAAACACAATGTTTTAGAAAAAGCAGAAACTTTGGTCATTTTGGCTTCAGACCCCATGGCATACGAGTGACCTACTGAGGATTGGTCTGGAGAGCTGCAGCTGCTGAACAGAAAAATGAGCAAAATCTGGTGTGAATTCCGCTTAGGATAAAAAGGACAAAAAATGTGATCTTAGGCAAATTGCTCTGTTATCTACAAGGCTGGTTGACTCAGAGGTGAATACATGGAGAAATAACAACAGAAATGAGGTTTGGAACAGTGCTTCCTTCTTTTTGTAGAGAGGGGACGAGCAACAAAACCTGAGGAGCTGAAATAGCAGAATTTTTTTATGTCAGTGTAAGTAAAACATAACATGATGAAATGCAGAGAATCTTCTAGGGGATTTAGATAAAAAATAAAAGCTTCAGCCTTGTGGAGATATGATGACCTACCACCAAGCTCCAGTGCAGCAATGAGAAGTTCCCACTAGACAAGGCAGAACAGCTACAGTTAACTATCACTTTTCAGCAACTGTTGATAGAAAAATATCAGAAAGGACCCCTAAATCAAAGGATAGAAGTGTTCAAAGGAACAGGAATGTTTTCTATTCTTATATGTACTGCCCAAGTACTCCATAGTGGACCTTTTCACTGATCTATGCAGATTCTCACTTGCAGGAAACAAAATAAAGAAGAAAAATATGTGATATGTCAGTTGATCATCGTGATGTTTTGTTTCGACTTGAAGAGATTTAATTCAATTTTCTGCAGTTCCAAATATAATTTCAGAAGTGGGGCAACTGAATTTGAAATTTCCTTAAAGGTTTAGATTGCCATTGTTACAGGCAACCATTTCAGTAGTAGTGGTGGAGTACTTGACACTGGTTGTATTTATTTGTTCAGAGTGAGGGACCTTCAAGAATTTTGGTTTCTCAGCTGCTGAGCGAACGATTTCCAACTGTTTGGTGCTGAATACTCAGCAAATGCTCTTTTATACAGCCACAGCTCTACCCATCAGCTCCTGAAGGACTAATGGTCAGTGGATGTGGTGCAAGGAGAGAGGAGATGAGAGCAAGTGCTGAAGGGGGGCAGACTCAGGCTTTGCAGCTCTGCTGGTGGGACAGTGGCAACCCTTCCAAAGGAACACCATGTTAGTAAGGTAAATCTGTCCAGATCAGACTACACTGACAGTTAAAGAAATGGCTTATCCCCTCTATGCACCTCAGAGACAGCCTTCCAAATTATTTCTTCTATCTGTCCTAAATGCAGCATTGGCTATTTTCTGCAAAGAAGCTGTAAAATTGTACACTTCATAAAGACCCATATCACTCTTGAATGGGGGTGGTAAAATCTTTGCCAAGGTATATACAAATAGCCTAGCACCTTTTCTGACATCCATTATCCATGCTGACCAGCCAGGGTAACCCCTCCAGAGGCAGGCCAAGAATAACATAAGGAGGTTATTAAATATTATTCATTACCTTCAGTGGAACAAAATAGAAGCCTAATTCGCAGTTTTGGTTCCAAGAAAACATTTGATAGGATCTCGAGGGATTTTTTTGTTCTTTACTTTAGAAGTTTTTAATTTTGGCTCTAAGTTTATATCATGGATAAAAATGTTTTTTTCTGCAAACCATGCCTTGGTGATAACAACTTGAAATCTCTCCCACCTTACCTCTTGATTTAGGAGGAATGAGGCAAGAATGCCTCCTCTCCTCCCAGTGTGTGTGCCATCTAAGTCATGCTCACCAGGTCATAAGTTAATAACTGGGAGGCAGCAATGGCAAAAGCTGCTGTTTCACATTGTCTTGGAAAACGAACTTGGCTCTTCCCAAAGCATTATGTGTGTCATAACTAGGACTCAAGTCCAATCTACCATAAATCTGTGGGTATTTCTATTGTCCCATTTTGTTAGAAGTATATATAACCAGTGAATGAGTGAAATAGGTGAAATGAGTTTGAAATATTTTAATGTAAAGAGTCTAGTAGAACTACATCCTACTTTTCAAGAAAATGTACCAACTCTGTTAAAAAAAAATCAATGATTGCAGACATCTTTCTAACAACAGTTAACCTTACATCCTTCTTAAATCCAAGGACTTTTTTTAATCCTTGCTCCTTTACTCATTCAAAATCACAGATACAAACATGAAACAAGGCAGAGAATTTATGTGAAAAGCCAACCATCCAAATAAAGTATATTAAAAAAAGAGAAGAAATTAGCAAGGCCATTTCAGGTGGTAAAGCCCTGACCTCCAAGTAATTTTTTGTACTTTTCATTACCAGTGTTTTCTTCTTCTAAAGGAAAATGCCCCTGCTCACTTGTGAAACCCAAGAAAAACAACTGGGAGACTTATGAAGACCTTGATCCTGAAAATACCAATTAACATCAGCAGTTCACATGAGCAAAGGTCCTTAGAGCTAGAATGTAGTGCAGCACAGCTGTCACTCAACTGCACCTTATGCCTGGAAGTCACAGCTCTAGCTCCATGCTAAATTCATCCTTGCCTTAAACATATCTTTGAAATAACAGCAAAAAAAATCCTAAGGCAGAAAGCCAACCATATCCTGTGCTGCATCCCAAGCAGCTTGGCCTGCAAGAAGGATGAAGAGACACTATTTACAAGAGCATGTAGTGACCAGACAAGGGGAATGGCTTCACACTGAAAGAGCACAGGTTAAGATTAGGTACTAGGAAGACATTCTTACAGTGAAGGTCACTGGAACAGGTTGCCCAGGGAAATACTGGATGCCCCATCCCTGCAAGTGTTGAAGGCCAGGTTGGATGGGCCTTTGAGCAACATGGTCTAGTGAAAGGTGTCCCTGACATTGGCAGGTGGGTTGGAACCTGATGATCTTTAAGGTCCCTTCCACCCAGACCATTCTATGATTCTGTGATAAGTGCCATGGACCCCATCAGCTGTAATGAAAAGAACAGGGGCTTTTCTCAACTGGTATCATTCACCTCAGTAATACTTTTGTTACCTGATGTCTTGAGGAACTTTGCAGCATTGTTTTTGGAGCAAGCTAGCAGAGTTATGGGAAAGGCTTGAAGAAAGAAGCTTTCCTGGAGACTGTGCTCTAACTGTAAGGGCAGCTCCATCCTAGCTGATCATATGTTTCCATTACTGGAAACAAGTACAAAATTGGCCCTTGAAGATACTAGAGCCATCTCATGGCTCATCTTAATCAATTTGTATCAGTTATACAAGTTCCAAATGTAGGTGAGGTGAACAATCCAGCACATGACTTCAGGTCTGGTGGTCATGACTGAGGCAACATTTCATTATCTATTAACTTGATTTCGATGGAAAATTATTTATACATGAAATTATTGATATAATTGATTCCTTCTAATGTTTCACTAGTTAACATGTTGACATATTTCAACAGTGATAGAATAAATGTATATATGGAGAGATTTTAGAAAATAAGAAGGACCAGTACTATCTTCTTAGCTCTTGACTTGCTAATCAATGTGGCTGTATCTAACATATTTCCAAAGAGTACAATATGGTTTGTCTCCTAAGCCTGTTAAACACAGAATGTTTGAAACTGGTGCAGAAATCAGGTAATTTATTTTAACTGACTAAATATTAGGCACCATGTTTTATTCATTGGTTTAGGCTGTGTCCTTATTGAATTACAGAGACATTTTTAAAGAAGATAAACTGCTCAGTATGATTCATTTAAGCCTTGCAAAGTGGGCCTCTGAACTGGGAAGCTTGGAATGACTACCTCATCAGTGTCTGAGCTGTGGGAAATCCTGTCCCCTGTAATCTGCAAGTCTCTGTGGTCTGCAAGGCCATTCCTGGAGTCAGTGCTGTCCTGTGCACTGGATTCTGTGCATTCCTGGAGTCCTGTGCACAGCTGACTTTCATCTGCTTAATCTGGAGCTGAGCAGCACAGAATTGGTGGCAGTGGATGGCTCTCCACTGACAAAGTGTGCATGGCATCCTTACATCCATTGGAGTATCCTCTACTCCAAAGACAACTTGTCCATGCACTTGCTCCTTTCTCTACACTGTAGTTATGTGTGATTATTCACTGCATAACCTGTTTGCTTTTACCTTCTGGGTCCCAATTTATGGACCCAATTTGGTGGTGTGATAGCTAGGAAAGATTTCACAGGGTTTTTTTCTTACCCTAATTATGAATGGGATTAACTGTTGAGTAGAAACCTTAACTGGCAAGATTTCAGATATAAAAGCAAGAAAACTTCTGCTCCACTGAAGGCAACAGTTAACTGCTCAGAGTTTTTTTAATTACTGAAAGTAACATAACTATAAAAGGGATATCCTGTCAGATTTCAAGAGACAAATTACCTTAACTTGTAACAGCTTAATCCAGCCAACCTGAAGTGTTCTCTATAATTCCACTGATGGAACCAATTTATGGACACAAAATGGTATAAAAACATTTTTCTACTGCACTGAGATTATCTGCAGAAGCAACCTTTGAGCACATTACAGATACCTCAGCCCTATGGAAGTGCACCAGCAGAAGTAGCAGCCCAGATGACCCACATCTTAACAAGACATTAATAGGAAGCAGATAATAAATCTGTATATGTGTCAAGGGACGGATGTATTATTGGCTTGAAGAAAGTTTCAAAGTCCAAATTTTCACCTCACCAATCAGATGAAGGAAGGGGCAATTTGCCTTTGGAAACCTCTGTTTAGTGACTCAGTGTAGACAGCAGGCAGACCCATTCAAAAGAGTGTTAGAGAGGAGAATGGAAAAGGGCAAAGTTGAGAAGGGGAGAAAAACAGTAAGGGTTTTTATTAAAGAACAGAATGTAACAATGTTGGGGAACCAGTGGGTTGGAGGATAGCCCGGGCATCATAGTATCTCACTTAGATGTCTCATTCCAGTGTGTGCATTTCTGGGAGATATTTAGGAGCTAAAGTCTTCTCCAGCCAGCAATTTATGGTATATTTTGGCACTCCTCATTCATGAGGAGTCCTGGGCAGGCATTCTCAGAGAGTTACTGTCTTCTCTGCAGCCCTTACATCACCATCCAAACTCTGCAGTCATCATCTAGAAATTTATACCTCACAGCTAACTACTGTTTCAGTAGAGCAAACACCATACTATTTCTTACCAAGAAGACAGCTTGTGATGATATGCAGCTTTTAAGTGTCTTGTGAGATCCTGTGTATATGATAATGCACTGCTGGCAGCTTGTCAAAGAGAGAGCTGCAAAAGCAATCGTGTTGTTTTGAGGAAGAGACAGCGATTAAAGTTTGGTTTCTGTGGTTGATGAAGAACTGACAGAGAAAAAAATATTATGAAGCCAAGCACATAGCTGATATTAAATTACCAACACTTCGTTTACTTATCCCCAAAACAACCACCAGAGATCTCTTACTTACCAAACCAGTCAAAAATAAAACCTCTAAGAACATTTAAAGCTGGCCACAGGCATTTCACGGAAGTCGGTGTTTCCCAGCTCCCCGTGAGCCATTAGGGCTTCCCTCCTACACCTTGACATGCTTCAGTTAGAAACAGCTGAAGGCACTAAGCTTTTAAACAAGAGCCTATTTACATGAAGCTTTTTTTGGTCTACAATTTTCCACTGGCAGTAGCAATGACAGGAGTCAGAGTAGGCAGAGCCCCAGGCAATTTAAGCATCTGTCTCTGCTGAGAGCACAACTGCACGGGACAGTGCTTGAAAGGCCAGTGGCTCACAAAGCACCATCTGCCTTCCCATACTTCCCATGGCTGCTGTTTTGGCAGGCAGAGGACCAGGCTTGGGGAGAAATGAGCCTCAGGGCTCAAGGCATCAGTCCTGGGGAGCAGGTGAATCCTCTGGACATATTGTCTCTGCCTGAAAAACTGGCACATTTTGTGGGTTTATATTCCTAAAATGTTTTTCCATTTCTGATGTAATCCTTCTCTTACAACAGTCACAAAATACTGTGCTGTATGCACCTTTCTGCATAGACTGAAAACTAGTTATGAAGGGAGGCAATGGTACAAATTGTTGTAAATACCTGTGAATCTGACTGAGCAGTTAAAAACACAAGTGTTCTCTCTGTGATTACCATTTTTTTATTTTATAATATTTTTGGGATACTGACTGGGTACATAGAAGACCAAAGCTGCCTTTAAACACAGACAATTTTCAATCAGTTTATCTGCTTCACTCTATTAAATGACACTGCTGACCTCACTGGCTTAGTTCAGCCACAGAAGTGAACTGCTTAGAGGTTTGTTGCAAATATTTAATGGGTTACCCCTGCCTTAGCTTATGCTCAAACCTTTTACTAAATCTCTAAGGCAAATGAGGGTGAGTTCCTGCTGGTCAAACAGGGTGAAAAGGCATGGGCACTCCAGTTTCTGGAGAGCTGTATCACCTCATCATCCCTTATGACTACAGAGCCCCCCTCCAGCAGATGTGGCAGCTGTGCCTCCTTCCATGTGCTCAGACTAAGCAGAAGGTAGATGCAAAACAGCTGAGAAACTGCTGAATCCAGATGCTTTGCTTGGCCTGACCAACTGCTGTTCATGCACTCGCTCTGAAACTCCCCAAACCATCTGACATGATCGATCTGTTTCTGGCTGAGGAGACTGGGGACAAACCAGATAGGAAAGGAGGAATGTGGGAAAGAGACATAGAAGAAGGATGAGGGTCATGAACAGAAATGAAATGTGGGAGAGAGGGAAAAAGGCAGATGGAAATAGGAAGAAAAAGTATTAATGCAGTACAATATGCAACAAGAGGGAAAATTATGTGGATGGAAAACAGACATTGGAGAAGAACCAAGAAAGGAGAAGAGAAGGAGTTGAGGATTTGGCAAGGGAGATAAGCAACACCAACAAAAGCAATAGATTTCTTATTTTATCTTCCAGAAAACTGCTGCCAAAATAAGATAATACTTAACTATAATCACCGTTATTAATAAATGTATGTGGACACTGTGAAGGTGAAGAGGAGATTACCAAAGAACGTAGCTTTGGTGGGATGCCAGGCATTTGGGAAACTCTACAGGAGGACAATCCAGCAGTTTTCCTGAAGGGAATGGAAACTGTCTAGGGTGACCTGGGTAGAAATTTTGGAGCAGAGGCATGTTGCCTCTTCTCACGTGTGGAGGAGGAAGGGCTGAGCAGGTCATCAAAGGAGCCTGTTGCCTTTTCCAGCCTCACATCAGTTCAGGTGAGGATGCCACAGTCAGGTAGAGCAGACCATTTTCACAGCATATTTTGGAGCAGAGAAACACAATTTCTTTTGTAGGCTGCATTCCAATATTGGTGATAATTCAACAATGCTTTTGCACAAATTTCAGCTGAATCATCATTTGTAGTTAATGTGGGCTAGTGGACTCAGCACTGCAGCAGCAGAATATCATTGCTATTCCTAGCTGCTATACTGGGGAGTCTTGAGCATGTGAAATTCCCTGTTTGTTCCCCAGTTTTCCCATCCACAAATCAGATAGTGGTACTCACTGACTCGCTAAGGTGCTTTGAGATCCACAAGAGAAATGCACAAAGTAAGAGCCAGGAGTGACTAAAATTACCTCTTACCACTATGTACAGAGAATTAATTTTCTCTGCATTTTGAAGCCTTTCATGTGTTCTACATTGCTTTCCGTTCTGCTTAGTACCTTGATCACATCCATAAATTTATCTTCTCACTTGCTTTTCTTTTTCCTAAAAATATTGATGTTTCATAGCTTAGTTCTAAAGTAAAACAGTGAACAATATGGAATCATATAGGAGAGTGATAGCAACATCATCCAAGTTCCTAGAAAATTAAAAAACCTTTTTCTCTTAGTCTAGGTATAATCTGCTCACTCCCTTTACCTTGCATTGGAAATATATACTGAGTTTTACTATTCAGGAGTATGGAGAGGTCAGAGGTCATCCACAACACACAATCCCTATCCTACACCCAGCTATCTTCATGAATAGTGGAAAACATCATGAGCTGTGTATAACTTGTTTAAATTTTAAATTTAATTATGTATTTTCCTGCAGATTATATTGCTCTAGGTTTTTTAAGGTATTAGGTTTTTCAGGAAGCCTACTCTTAAAAACTACATTAACATATCCTCCCCACTGTGCACAAGAACCTACCAAACCCTCCTTTCCTTACACCCTGAGGCACCTTTTTACTAACAGAGACCTAAAATTTCCCATCTACTTCTCCCTTAGATTAAGCATTAGTGAAATCTGTCCCCTATCCATTACAAGCAACAGACATCCTTCCAGTTGTACTATCTATAGAAATAGGAATGTAGCTCTGCCCAATGGTTGCTACATCAGTAGGATTTTCCCCAGCAGTGGCTAGAACATCCCTAGAAGCCTGTCAGGCTTCTTTTACACTGCAGGGGAAGAAATGATAAATGTCTATTCACCAAATGAATGTCCTGAAAGGGGGAGATGGGACTAAGCAAGTCAAAAAATAAAATTTGATAATATGCTTGTAATTAAGAAGTTATGAGTGACTTCCAGATATCAAAGAAGGAAAAAAATTATTTATATTTGGCATGATTTTCAAAGTTGTCGTTGGACTCACAGGTTCTCATTGAAGTCACTGTAAACTGTGGGTGCACAGCACCTTTGAAAACCTTGCCAAAATTGCCTTTAGACTGTAAGTACCTTAGGGCAGAGACCTGTTACTCATTTGGTAAATTGTACTGCAACGCTTCTTTGCCTAAACAAGGCTATTTGTATAATAATAATAATAATAATAATAGATAACAGATTTGTGCTGGAATTCAGAAATATATGATGTGGTTCTATAGCCTTCTTATTAACCCAGTATTTCAAAGCATTAAATAAAAGCTCATTTTGTAGGCAAATCACCAAGGAAGTATGACCAAAGGAAGCTGGCTGAAAACACTTTAGAATCAGAGGAATGTTTGTTTGCTCAAAGATGGAACTTCCCTTCCACTGCACGTTTCAGTTTCACATTATTTGACTCATGGGCTGTCATCTGGGAGCCTTGGTGAACAGGTAGGCCATGAAATATGCAGCTGCCTATGGTTGTTTTAGAGCAGAGAATCTGATACGTGTAAGTACATACATCAGCACACCCCCTCAGCCCTGGGGGTGTTGCTACACTCCTCAAATTCACGTGCAATCCCTCTGCCTGTGCCAGAGACAACTACGAATGCACAGTGACTCACTTTGCCTGGGAAGCTCTGGAGCATTAGGTTTCAATTTCAAAGGGTATCAGCAGAGCAGCTATTATTCTTTGCTCTTACTTCAGAAATCTTGCTTGTTTCAGCAACCCAGCCTAACCCAGCTATAAGTCAATACAGTATTTTGCAGTTTAATTTACAGAGTAAACTAATTACACACTTTCTCAACAGACTTATGAACAGCCAGCAGTGACAGAAACATCACTCTCACCCCAAGAGTCTCAGGGAAGCTGTAAGTAGTCCACACCTTCTTAAAACTGTCTGCTTTTTTCTCTAAGCCGTGCTCTCCTCCAGCTGTTTCTCATTTGCAGAGTGTGGATAATGGTACCCACTTTTCTGAAGGGCTTGAAAGTGGGTGAGGAAGAGCACTGCCCAAGGAAGGTGTGTGATCCCACCAGAGGAACATCTGCTGTACCACTGAATTAACACCACTGTGGCTCCAGGTGCTGGCTATGTCAGCAACCAGCAATGCAATACCCCTTTCACAGTAGTATTTATCCAGAAATAATTATGAGGAAAATGAAAGAAAACTGACCAGTCCTAATAAATACCAGCCCTTCCAGGAATGAATTTGAAATCCAGTTTTCTAGGTATCAAATGATAGGAATCATAAAGTTAAAGCATGAGCTTACTTTAATGAACCTGGTCAAAAGCACTGTCTGGAGTGTTTATTTATTCATTAATTTTTACTTGAGTAGACAAAGTAAATCTGCCCTTGGTTTTCATAAAATCTTTCTTCCTACATTCTATTTAGTTTAAGTTGGCATCTATTTGATTCAAACTGGAAAGCCCAGCCAAATCCAATTAGTGTCATATGAACTAGTGGAGTTCACTTTCTCTTTTTTTCCCTCTACTTTGAGAGCACAGAGGAATAATTCTGGAGATCTAAATTTGAACCTTTTCCCACTTTTCTCCTGCACGAGGGCTGAGATGGAATTGAGTAAATAATAATAATAATAATGTCACAGAAGCGCAAGGCCAGGTTGGACGGAGCTTTGAGAAACACAGTCTAGGGGAAAGTATCCCTGCCCATAGCAGAGGGGTTGGAACTAAATGATCTTTAATGTCACCTGGGCTGGTGATGGGTGATGGAGTGATGTCTGGAAGCCGTAGGGAAGCACACAGTCCCTGTCTCAGCTCCTTCACCACTGGCAGGTCCACAGGCCTCCCTGGGTCACCACCTCCCACACAGGCACAACCTCTGCCTTGGTGAATAAGGTGCCTGTTCTGGCAGCCTGGCAGCTCCTGGTTGAGGTTGCTCCCTTTGCTTCCCAAAAGGGTGTAGCGGGTGGTGGAGAAACAAGTTAATTTTGCTCACAAAACTTTCAGTGGCTCGTTACAGAAATGGAGCCTTCAAAAATAATGCTAAAATATGAATGTTTTGCAGGGGTTGCCACAGAAACTTGTAGAGCATATAATCCAAAATAGGATGTCTAGACAAACTCCTACTGTCTGACCTTTTATGTATTTCCTAATCCAGCCAATCTTGCCAAGCAAATTGGTGACTAAGCAGCAATTCCCTTTACATGGTGTCGTAAAGGCCTGACAAGGCCCAGGTCACGGTTATAAATTTCAGTCTGGCTACTTCAGCAACTCTCGGCTTCCTTTACCAGCACGGCTCCCGTGTGGTTTCTGGGCTATGATGTGTGCTCTGGATCATCGTGAAGTAATTTTGGGGCTGTAAAATCCAAAAGCCACAGCTCTGCTGCGAAACAGAGAGCACTTTCATCCGGCAGGACCCCAGAGTTTACATAAAAATGTGAAATAGAGCGGCTGGAGAGAGTCTTGGGCAAAAGCAGAATGAAAGACATCAGCACCAGAGCCTGGAGCAGCTGCCTTCTTCTGGAGGCCCAGGTCTGGCCGCCCTCCTTTTCCCAGCACACCCAGTGCTGATTGCCCAGAGCCAGCAGCACTACCACATGCTATTCACTGCAAGTCATGGGGCTCCTTCTGCTCTGGGTTCCCTTTTCCTCCTCCTTGCAGGAGCTCCTTTGTTTTCCTTTATTTTCCAGAAGTAGCCCTGCACAAAAAGTCAGCCTGCTCCAATCTTCCCATCAGTGAAGAAAATCCACCAACTGCCCTTGTGTCATTTATCAGCATGGGCAGATTCCAAAAGAATCTAAAAAATGGTGGAATAAATAGGGAATTAGGAAGGGGGCATTGACTTCTTAGTCAGTAACCTTTGAAAAGCTATGTGTGTCTAGGTGTATGCATTAGTATATATACAGATCATAGGATCATAGACTCATAGAATGGCTTGGGTTGGAAGGAACCTTATAGACCATCCAGTTCCTGCTCTCTGCCATGGGCAGGGACACATTCCATTAGAGGTTGCTCAGGGCCCCATCCAACCTGGCTGTGAACACTTCCAGGAATAGGGAGGGCATCCACCACCAGTCTGGGCAACCGGTGCTAGTGCCTCACCACCTTCTGAGAAAAGAATTTCTTCCAAACATTTAATGTAAATGTCTCCTCTTTTAGTTTAATACCATTCCCCACCCTTGTTCTGTCACTATCTGCCCTTTTAAAAGTCTCTCCCCCTCCTTTTTGAAAGTCCCCTTCAAGTACTGGAAGGCTGCTATAAGGTGTCTCCAGAACCTTCTCTTCTCCAGGCTGAATAACCCCAATTCTCTCAGACTGTCTTCATAGGAGAAGACAAGCTGTCTTCCCCCTGCTCAGTCTTCATGTCCCTCCCTTGGACCTGCTCCAACAGATCAATGTCTGTCTTATGCTGAGGGTCCCAGATGTGGAGATGCACAAGCTCATATAGTTGAATAAACTTTTACAGCAAAAAGAATCTGAAGCAGAGGCTTTCAATTCGATTTTATTTTTTATATTTTGTTCCACATTGCCCATTCCTTTCTTCCTGCAGAGCAAGATTTGAGGCTGTGCATAGGCTGAAGTTAGGAGGGCTGTCATGGGCAGTGGTCTGAGGTTGTCAGTGTTGGTGTTTCTGAGTTAAGTTGTCCCAGGCACAAGTTCCAGTAAGCTTGAGGAAATCTTGTACACACTGCAGGGACAGGGCTGTGCAGCACATATGTTACAGAGCAGAAAGCAAGTGTGAGAGAGAGAAAAGAGAGCTATTGTCAGAAGGAAATAGGAGGGAATTAGTAAGAAAAAACAGTTAAATTAGTTACATTTAATCAGCATATTTATAGTATCGTGTGCTGTACAGTATTATGTAGCAGTAATTATACAGTGTATATTAAACAGTGGTAAGAATTAACGACTTAATATCTGGCCACTCCATATAGTTTGTTATAGAGAGGTGTTAGAGTTTATATATATTTTCTGTGAAGTTTAATTTTCCATGTGGTGTTTGATCAGGAAATGAAGAGCCCCTCAGGTAGGGCACCAGGAATACTGAGTCACCCTTCTGAGGAGGATGTGTGATGCAGTGTGTGTGGAGAAGATTCCAGGAGTGAACATTTCATCTTCTGAGCCATTCACTTTGTTTTATGCCCAATGATTTGTTTCTACCACAAAGGTTTTATTCTTAAAAAAAGAGTAAAATAAAAAAATGATGAAGAAAAAGATTTCTTCAATGCATAGACATCAATTCATGCAAGTGCAAAAGAAACTGTCAGCTTGTGATTAACTAGAGATTAACAGGAGACACATGAGGAAAAGCACTCCTGCATCACTGGTAAACATCTACTCTTTTCATCTGGAGGTTCAGAAGTTTCTTCTTCAAAGGGCTGTTGTCATCATCTGTAGAGCACAGCCCAGTTAAGCCTCTCACAGCAAGACCCTAATGCAAAGGCTGTTCAGTGCTACAACAAAGAAATGATTAAGCCACCACTTCAGTTAAAATCTGACAAATTTGCCAGATTGGGAAAAAATTGTCTCCTGATGGGAAGAATTAGGCACCCCATGCTTTGTATGTGGAGCAGGAAGCTCTTTGGATATAAATGTACAAGGACAAAATACTACTCATGCAGCCTGGACTGCTTGGTCCACATTAAAAATAGAGAGGACAGTAATGGGGATGACAAGGAGGTCATGGAGATCTAGAAAGGACAGATAAATAAGCGTTTCAAGAATTCCAGCACTGCAAGAATATATAAGGTAGTGAAGAGTAATCACAGACTAGTGCCTTAAGTGGAAAAAACTAAATTTAGAAATTTCTATATCTAACCCTAACCTTAACAATCATGAACATAACCATAACCTCAATATTAACCATAAACTTAACCCTAACCTTAATAAATATAACCCAAAGCCCTACCCTAACCACTAATCCTAACTCTTAACTCTATTCACCCTAACACTAAACCATAAACTTAATTGCCTTAACCTTAAACCCTAACCCTGATCCTAAACCCTAACTCTAATCCTACATGAATACAAACTTAGAAGTGTTTAACCCTACCCCTTACCCAGAACCAGTGTAGGGCTGGGTCAGACTTCCCCATTAGAAATCATACCTTTCAGCTTTTCTCATTGCAATTCCCTGAGGCCCTTTTGATGGCCAGATTGTGCTGTGGTTCTTCCTTTTTGCTTGAATGAAGATGAGTGTGTGGTGTGGTCCTTTTCTTCTGAGGCATTCCAGCCTGGGGGAACAGAGACTTGTGCTTTTCAAGCTCTGTAACATGGATTAGTCCCCCCTGTTGGTGTAGCTGACAGTCTCTGTGATGTACTCAGTAAATTCATTTTAGCAATTGGCTGCAAAGAGCTTATTGCCTGGGGCACAATGGTACTGGCCTCCCTCAGGAGGGCCTGTCACGCCCCTCCTTCCCACTCCCTCCTCTTCTTAGAACAAGGACCTACTTTTTTTGTTTTTAAAGAAAGACTATTGCTCCCTGCAAATGTAAGCTAAATTATATTGTGATGGATAGTCAGATTTCGCTGAGAAAATGGCAGGCTGATCTCTCTCCCTGTGTCAATCCCCTCACAAATACACATAACTCTATGTATTTGTGTATATGTCTGTCATTTTCTGCCATGTAACTGCCAACTTCACCCCTATTTCACTCATGAAAAATGGATTATTTAGTTTGATGTTTGTTTTAAAGTCTGGGCAGGGCTTTTGTGTGTTACTGTACTACTGGTTCTGGCAGACTTTCTACCAAGCACAACACTCATTGCTGTTTTCTCTGATCACTATTAATGGTCCCAATGTGGTCCAGTAAAGGGACAGTGCTCCTCTGGGAAACATTTTTAAGGAAAACACAAAGAGTTTTGTTAACTACAAAATTAGCAGACTCATAGTGCTGAAGGATCTATGATGTCTTTTCCTTTTTCTCAGATTTATTTTCGTGTAACTAAACAGAAGATACAATTGTGCAAGATGTGTGTTTTGTTACAGAAAGCATAAAATGTACCCTGATGTATGAAAGGAATTCTCTTTCATCTTTTTAACATAGCAGGGAGGCAGGTGGCCAGCAGGAACTATTGACATCATCAATCTTTTTCCTCTTTTGATATCTTAGAGTAATAAAACCTAATGCATACTGCAAAGTTACAAATTTACACAGGGTATGTAGCTCTGTTTCCTGTCACTGCTAGCTTCATCATTTATCTTACATTCCCTCTACTCATTTATCACATGTACTTGTTGCATCATGTAATTTTGATTTTTCAGCTCCAGAGGAGATAGCTTTTGCTGTAGGATGGTGACTTGATATAATGAAAATGCCAGATGAACAAGTATTAGATAATAGCAGAAGACAGCACTAAGACCAAGCAGAACCAAACAGAAACATTCTGGCTTTTTTTTTTGGCCTGTTTTTTTTGTTTTTTTTTTTTTTTTTTTTAAATAGGGCAAGTAAAATTTTTTGTCTTGCTTGAAAAACTAATTTTCCTGATACAGGCAAAGGCAGCTCCTACCTCAGATTTTGTGGCCTACACAACAGTTGGCAGAGCAGTAGGAGTAAGTAAGTAATATGAATGTTTCCTTGGATTAACATTGGGTTCGACAATGAAATTGTTCAAACATCCAGTGCTGACTCCATCCCAAAAATAAATTCAAACTCCAGGCTGACTGGAACTTGGAAATCTTATGAAGACACTAACATTAACTGCTCCCTGGAATGCCTCAACGCTGTCTACATACTCAGCAGTACGTGTTCCCCCTGTCTGAACAACAGTAGCTGTGGGCAATTGAGTCAACAAAAGGGAAGCAAACACTGAAGTAAATGCACACAGACACAGCCCAGCACTTGCTGTTAGTTTGTTTGATGGCTGGAGTCACTGACATCTTCATAACACCATTAGAGGTCAAGTTTCTGTTGTCTGAAAGTAGGTTTTACCCTGTGGGGCTGAGAAGAGCCTCGTTTAGATTGCATGTCACCCAGAGGAATTGTCCTGCTGCTGTCTCGTATAGGCCAGTAGCAAGTATTCATTTCACACACTTTTCACCCCACCATCATGAAAAGGACTAAACCCAGGGGCCACAGTGAAAAGGAAACAACTTTCTTGTCTTTGAAAGATTCAACATCTTACACGTGTCTTTCAAAATCTCTCAATCCAGTCCACGTTATCCTTGTCTGCAGTCCCTAATTCCTGTGTTACAACACAAACAACAGGATCATTATGTTTTACAGAACAATTCCCTGGTGAGGAAATCTATTTGATCTTTGACCTTTTTCTGTATACAATTTCAGGATGTTTATCATCACTTCACAAGATACAGCAATGACACTATTTCTAAAGCAAATATTGCTGTCCATAAACATGGCTGATGTTGCCAAGGGTCTGTTGGCTGAATCTCTTAAATAAAAACAAGAAAACGTAAGTTCAAATGGGCACAATGTGGGCTCAGAGATTATAAGAAGAGCTATATTCTGAAAAAGGAAAATGGAAACAGAAACTCTTCTATTCATTTAATGAAAAAAATAGTAATTTTGATGTTTGATATCAATATGAATCAAAAGGGTCATTGACATCTTTCTTATTATGCTGCAACCACTTATCTTTTGGACTTTTTCTTGCAGAGGAGCATCTCTGACACCTCACTACAGGAAGTACTGTCCAGATAAGCATGGGTTGAGCAAGTAGCGAACTGTTTTTTCAAAGCACTATATCAGTAAAACACATTTTCTATCAAGCCTCACTTTTTAACAATTAACGTTTAGAAACCCAAGTAAGTAAGAAAGCATTACTTTAAATGCATTCAAATCTTTGCCACACAGTTTTTGCTATATTGTGTCCCAATGAATGAAGGAAGTTTAACAAAGGAAATTTAGACATTCTGCATACCAGTGTAGGGATTTGTAAGAAAAGCTTATAAGTAACAGAGCACTGCATTAGTAAAGGACAGAAAACTATTTCATACCACAAAAATCAGAAAAACAATGATGCTAGCAAACACATAAAAAAAGGACACACGGCCTTGCTTTCGATCAAAATGTCCCAGTTCTTATCCAAGCAGGTTTCCTCTGGCATAAGTTCAGCACAGAAAATTGCCACAGGGCTGCTTGCCAAGCTCTGTCTAAAGGGAAAGAGCTGGGAGCAAGGGTAAGTAAAGAAGTGGCATGTTGTAGGAAACACCTCAGCAGGTAATACTGCAGAGAGCCCAGACACCATTGTTAGCTGGAAGACTGCCACCACTTACAAAGGGTATCCAAACACTTGCCTGCACGACAAAAAGAAGGTGTGATTGCAGCCTGGAGAGACATATCTGTGGTAGCTTTTGTCTGGGAGTTGCACATGACAGCAGTAGTGAAGACATGCTGGCAAAGACATCAGCATCTTCCTACAGTGCAGCACCTTCCTCAGGACCACAGAGTCCCACAGACCTTGATTTTTTGGTTGCTGGGTTGTGGGGTAGTCTTCACTGCTCTCACTGCCCAGACTAGCTAGAGTTGGTTTCAGGCAGATGTCAGACTGCCTGCACCCTGTGCAGCCACACCAGGGATTTCTCCTGTCCCTAGGCAATCCAAAAGCACAAGACTAGAAGAAGTTCCCATAGCCACATATATCTTAATCTGGGTTTTCTTGGTAATTTAAGACAGAGAATCTAGAATCTAGAAAAAGCTGCTTGCATTTAAATGGTAAGCTCCAAAAATCAGTGCCTGCCTGTGTATTTTGGGTAATACAGAGCACATTGCCAGTCCCACCAAAAGGCTTTGTGAGATGTGAACATGTGTGAGAACTACAGAGGTCTTATTCTGATTTTACCACTTTTACACTGTGATTAGTGTGAATTTCTTAGGGTAACTGAGAGCAAAATCAGGCACTGCACTCAAATCATGGTATAGTGCTGAGCAAAGCAAAGTCATTAATTTTTCCCTTTCCACTTCCTTATTTCTAATTTTGTATAAGGAAGCTATCCTGGAGCATCTTCATTCCTTATTTCTCAGTGTTAGAATGTATGTTCCTCTTTGACAGATGAGTAGTTTTCTCAGGCTGATGACTTTCTGGTATCTCCCCAAAATGTTATTTCAGAGTTGTCCAAAAAAGCCACATCCACACAAACTAGAACAACATGGAGCTAGCTTAATTTCAGGGTGTTACAAATACAGATTTTACAGACACAAATGCAGATTCTACCCATTTTAAGATTTTATGAGTTCAAGTTCATTCAGATCTGGAACTCAAGCCAATATAAAAGAATGCAGAAAGAGAGGGGAGGCCAATCATTTAGATACACCCTCACTCCAATATTTGCAAGAATCGCCTTATGCTAAAATAATAGAATTCTGTGCAGACTCAGATGTTTCTTCTATTAAGCTGTCTAAAAAAATAGGACTTTTTAATATGCAATTTCTCCTAGAATTGTGGCTCCATTCCACTATCAAAGTTCATTATGTTATTTACTAACCAGTAAAAACAGGTGTTTCAAGTTATGCTTTTTCTCTCTGCTTTGCTGGAATCCAGCATCCAGTATGGTTCCATCAGCCCAAAGCATCCACACAGGAAGAAGACACAGGACTGGAGGCAAGGCACAGGGGCTTAGAGACAAGTATCTGCCATTACCTCTTCCTAGCTCTGGAAGAGATACCAAACTGGTTTTGGATGTGCCCTGACAGTGCAGTTCAAATAGTCTGATCTACCTGAAACAGGCAGTATTTTTCCTCAGTTAGTTCCATGTGCTTTTTCATCTCCTTTTGACTTCTCCAAGGCTGGGATGGTTGCTTCTGTCACCTTCTGTGTGAACATCACCTGAACACCAAATCTACCAGTTCCAGCAGCCCTCCCTGCCAGAACCACAAATTAGGACAGACCTATACAAAATAAAGCTGAGAGTAGATTTAGACCCGAAGCAGAAAAGAAGCAGAAAAGACTACTGAAACACTGCATGCATAAAGAAGGCATAAAACAGGGGGGTGATAGCCCAAGATAAGCCATGGTTTGAGAGGGGTTGGCCAGTCTTTCCTGGGCAGGATGCCACTGCTGCTGGCTGATGGTTGGTACTTTAACAGCACTTCCCCTGCACTTCTTACTTCTGTCCTTTCTGCTTGCACCAAGACACCACAAAAATTTCCCCTAAATAACCACTGTATTATTTTATAGATTTAACCTTGTCACTCTTTCCTCTTATTTCCCTCAAAGTCACACGTTATCTCTTTCACTGCTAAATATTTCCTGTCTGTTCATTCATTGGCTTATTTTAGCTTCTTCCTTCCTCTTACTTGGCTGCCTTCCCCCTATATGTCTGCCTTATATGTTTATACTCTTACCCATTGTTGCCTGTTTTATTGGCCAGTGTATCAGTTCCCATTCTTTGCCTTTGTAAAACTCTCAAAGAATAACTGACTTACTTCATATTCTCTTTGTGTGAATCATCACTCTCGTGGTCTCCACCACAGCAGCCCCTTTGATCTGTGGCAGGTCCCTGGAATGGAGTTCCATAGTGGGAGTAGGCACAGTCTATTCAGTAGCCCTCAATACTTCACTTATGTTTAGCAGGTTGCTTCAAGCCTCACCTGGATTTTATTTATATTCTTGTATTTCCTTTCTCTATTGAAAACAGAAACTAACCTTCCCCTCCTTTTATAAAATTCATGCAGGATCCCCAAGGGGACAAAGCTGACTTGAACTTTGGAAGGCTGTGTTCCTGACACATCCTAGCAACCTAACCTGTTGAAAGGAAGCAACAATTCCCAGATACCCTCAAACACTCTCCCTGTGTTCATTATAGACACAAACAAATAGATATGTGAGATTTTTTTCATCCCCATGAAGTTCTGTGCAAGGGCATACAACTTTTAAGATTCTAAGAGCCTCTTCTCTTGATTCATGCTTATCTAAGAGGCACAAGAATCATATCCCAAAGTAGAATTCTTCAGAAAGAGACATTTTCTTTTTCTATGCCTGTTCTACTGTGATGTTTTCCAGCACTTACCCCATGCTGTTATGTAGGTGCTGTCTTCTTGTTGTTTATGTCAGGGATGGCAGAAAGAAAAAGCAGTAAGAGACTGAGTGGGAACTGTTATGACTAAGATTTGTTTGGTTAGCTAAAAGCACCCACTGAGCTCCTGAGAGCACAACTCAGGAATGGATGGGATAATCCAGAACTAGATTCCTCTACTACTTTTTGACTTTTTAATTGTTTTGTTAAAATGAAGATTGTTGCCGTGAGTCAAAAGTTCATTAAAATATTGAAACTGGAAAGAAAAGTGTGTTGAGTATAGTAGAAACACAGATCACTACAAGGGAGGTCTATCTTGTAGCCTAGCATATGTAGTCCACACTGTTAAAGACAAGGAATGTGCATCCCATGACCCAGTGCTGGGCAACTGCAGGGGCCACAGCACTCACAGAATGACAGAATATGCCAAATTGGAAGAGACCCATAAAGATCATCGAGTACAGCTCCTGGCTCTGCTCACAACCTTTCCCAAGAGTCACACCATGTGCCTGAGAGCGTTGCCCAAATGCCTCTAGCACTCTGTCAGGTTTGGTGCTGTGACCACTTCCCTGGGGAGCCTGTTCCAGTGCCCAACCACCCTCTGGGTGAAGAACCTCTTTCTCATATCCAATCTAAACCTCCCCTGTCAACTCCGGGCCATTCCCTCAGGTCTGTCACTGGTCACCACAGAGAAGAGATCAGTGCCTGCCCCTCCTCTGCCCCTCACGAGGAAGTTGTCACTGCAATGAGGTCTCTCCTCAGTCTCCTCCAGGCTGAACAGAAAAAATGACCTCAGCTGCTTCTCATAAGGCTTCCACTTAAGCCCCTTCACCACCTTTGTTGCCCTCCTTTGGACACTCTCTAAGAGCTTAATGTCTTTCTTACATTGTGGTGCCCAAAACTGCCACAATATTCAAGGTGAGGCTGCACCAGGTCAGAGCAGAGCAGGACAATCCCCTCCCTTGACCAGCTGGAGATGCTTTGCCTGATGCCCCCAGGACACAGTTGGCCCTCCTGGCTGCCAGGGCACTACTGACTCATATTCAACTTGCCACCAACCAGGACCTCCCAGGTCCCTTTCCACAGCACTGCTTTCCAGCATCTCATTCCCCAGTCTGTACATACATCCAGGATTGCTCTGTCCCGGGTACAGAATCCAGCACTTCCACTTGTTGAACTTCATAGGGCTGGTGATTGCCCAGTCTTTCTGCAGAGTGTCCCTGCCTTCAAGGCAGTCAACATCTCCTCCCAATTTTGTGGTAGCTGCAAACTTGCTCAGTATCCCTTCTGGTCCTGTATCCAAGTCGTTTATGAAGATGTTGAAGAGCACAGGGCCTAAGATGGAGTCCTGTGGAAACTACTAGTGACAGGTCACCAGTCTGATATCACCCCATTCACTGTTACCCCCTGTGCTTGACCCATGAGCCAATTGCTCACCCACCACATGATGTGTGTGATTTATACATTCTTTATCCAGCTGTATGCTGGATAGTTTGTCCAGAAGGATCCTGTGAGAGACAGTATCGAAAGCTTTACTGAAATCCAAAAAGATTACATCAGCTGGCTTCCCTGGATCAGCTAGGTGGGTTAGCTTGTCATAAAAGGAAATCAGGTTTGACAAGCAGGACCTTCCTCTCATCAAACCATGCTGGCTGTGACCAATGGCCATGTTGTCTTTCAAGTGGTTTTCAATACTTCCCAGAATAATCTTCTCCATAACTCTACCAGGTACTGCAGGGAGACTGACAGGCCTGTAGCTTCCAGGGTCCTCCTTCTTGCCCTTCTTGAAAATCAGGACCATGTTTGCCAGCTTCCAGTCATCTGGGACCTTTCTGGATTCCCAAGACTGCTCAAAAATCATTGAGAGAGATTTTGCAATGACATCAGCCAGCTCTTTGAGGATTCTTGGATGTATCCCACCAGGCCCCATAGATCTATAGGAATCCAGCTTGAGCAGTAGATCCCATACAATTTCAGGGAGGAGTGGGAGTTGATCATTCTCACAGTCATGGTCCTCCAGCTCAGGGCACTGAGGCCCCCTTGGTCCATCAGCCATGTTTGAAGACAGAGGTAAAGAAAGCATTAAACAACTTTGCCTTGTCTCTATCTGTTTCTGAGGTGACCATTCTCTGTAAGGTGAGGTGTGAGGTGACCATATCCTGTAAGAGGCCAATGATACTTCTGTACTGCCAATTTACATTAATATATTTGAAAAAAACTCTTTTTATTGTCCCCCATATTTCTGGTCTGCTTCAACCCCAGTTGACCTTTGATTGCACAAATTTTCTTCCTACAGTGTCAAGCAGCATCTCTGAATTCTTCCCATGTCACTTGACCTTGCATCCACTGGGCATACACCTTCCTTTTTTGCCTTATTTCCACGACAAGTTCCCTGCTCAGCCAAGCCAGCCTTTTGCCTCACCTGCTTGACTTCTGACATTTGGGAATTACCTGCTTCTGTGCCCTCAGGAGGTGATGTTTTAAAAGTGACCAGCACTGATGGACCCCAGCACCTACAAAAACATTTTCCCAGGGGACATTACTTACTAATTCCCTGAGCAGACCGAAGTCTGCTCTCCTCATGTCTACAGTTAAGGTTTTGCTGGCAGTTTTCCTCCACTAGAAAGTAATTCTGATTTTGAATGGAGCCTTTGCTGGATTTAACTGGTTTTGTATTTATCTGAGTACAAAATACTCTAAAAAAGGGAGTAGAGCACCCTTTCTTACTCCATGGCACCTCGACACATACTGTCAAAACAAGTAACTATAGGGAACAATCATCCTTAGAATCTTGGATGCATGCACAATTTCTGCCCATTTTTAGAATTTGGATTTCTCCCTTTTTTCAGATATACTTTCCAGAAGAAAATAAAAATTTGATTTTTCACAGACAAAAAGATCTGTTGCCAGGGTATGTACAGACTTACATACACATATATGTTTCTATATATACCTTGTGAAATGTGTGTAAGTGCTGCCATTTTTGAAGAGCTTTCTATTTCCTTCTCTTTCTCTGTCTCAGCATGTCTTCACCATTTATTTGTGTTTTTTCTCCCAGTCACTGGATTTTAGTGGTGAAGTGACAGATTTTTTCAGTTTCTTATACATATACTACTCTTCATTCAGATCACCAGAGCTGTGTACTACATGATTAGTTAGTAAATCTAAAATGTCAAGTTCACTAATCACTTCAGGAGACATCATAAGAAGCTGACATAAGGCTATGTCTTTGGTAAGTGCTTGCCCATATCAGAAAACACATTCAGTGGGAATCTCAGCCATAAAACAGCTTGTCATATGGTGTACACACACTAGAAAGCTTGTATCTTTAGCATTTGCAAATTGGAGTGTCTTAAAAGAGATGGTATCACAGCTCAGCAGTAGTGTCTCATGCTGATCAGTTTTTATTACAGGAGTGCTTTATGTTACTCTGTAAGTAAATAGTCATTAATAGATAAAATGCTGGGAGAGGGGCACCAGCAATTGTTCTTTATCCTAAGCAACTCCTAGGTTTTGCAGGATTAATAAAACACCTTTTCATGCACTGCAGTGGGCTACCCTTTTTATCAGCTCCTGTGTACCACAGCAGCCCATACCTGCTGAATTCTCACGTTTTTGCAGGCAGGTCCTTATGGCACCACTAGGGCAGAACTCAGCTCCAGTTCATGGCAATTCTCCACTGCACCAGCTCACCCACCAGTGTGGTTTCTTGCATTGTCCCTGCACGCAGCTCAGCAGTCTCCTAAGTGCACAGAATGAAGGGTTAGCTCAGCACCAGGCTATTCAAATTGCTTTTAAAAAAGTTGTGTTCCAAGTATTGTGGGTTTCCCCAAGCATTACCTCTACTTTGATTATTGTGGCCTTCCCTGATTGCTTAGATAAAGGCTTCCTGGAGTAAATGGGGAACACTGTAAGTCTCGAAATGGGAACACACTTCACTGCCTCTGATACAGCTTTCAAAGGAAAGCTAACTCACTGTATTGATTGCATGGATTCTCCTGCTCAGGGCAAGCTTGTAACTCACTTTTCACCACTAGCCCATAGTGAAAGACAGGTCCAGTCACTGAAGGGTGGCTGGTCCAAGAGGCCTGTCTCCATCTGTTAGGCACTGCAGCTAATTGTTCCCAATTTCTATACAAGTCTATTTCTATGACTCCAGTATTAGCCTAGGCCTATTGCTTCCACAACACTCAAGCTTATAACATCTCTGATTTCTATTTTATTGTGACTTCCTGGCATCTGTCCAGGTTATATGTCCTAAGTATCCACCTCAGAGATGGGGATGCCACATTCAAAGGCCTTACTGCCCTCCCTTTAACATTTTGTGTTGAGAATTTAAACAACCTGGCTGACCTTCAGAATCACAGCCTTAAACATATTTCATGCAGTTGCCCATTGATGGACAAAGTGCAGAGAGAGTAATCAAACTGCCAGAGATTCCCCAGAGTAGGAAACCAACTTGAAGTCTTCTAGGTGTTGGTCTAGCACTCAGATGGAAGGCCCATACTTCTGACCATGTCAATAGGCACATGGCTTGGTATATAGACAGTCATAACTCCAAATGAAAGCAGTAGTGGACACCTTTCACATGATATTGCCACAGAAAACCTCTCAAAGTTTGATTGACTCCTCTCACTTATCTGGTCTAAATACTTATTTATGGTCTAAATACTACAGTCTCCCTAACCATATCTATTGTACACTCCAGCCATGATAAACAGACCCTGTGAAGAATAATTAGGTGCAGGCACCCCTAGAATGTCAGGCAGTGGAAGGATTTAGGAAAATTCATTTCTAAAAGCTGAGAACACTAAATATAACAACATGAACACTGGTCATGAAAGAATGCACTGCTTTTCTCTCTCCAGGCCTTCTTAATGCCTTACATGGCCCCACCTTGCAAGGCCTCCAAGGTTGTCTCAGAAAATTTTCTTTCCAGGGAGTTAACTCCTCTGCAAGGCAGGAGAAGGAAAAACATCAAGTATCTATAGGAAGATGTTTCTTCCAGTCAGCAAATGCTTTCTTCCCCATCTCCTTGAATTAAATCCTCCAAAAAAGGTTCTTCTATAAATACAGACCCATTTACACTTTCATTAAAAGCAAACATGATCTGAGGAAGAAAAGAGCTCCCTTCAAAAATGCTACATACTTTATGTCTACAAAACATGGACAGGATTTGAAAGAAATGGGAGAGATGAGCAGCTACTACTTGGTACAGACAATTCTTTGTGCTCTACACAGTTGTACATAGAGTCACACATTCAGACTACTACTCATACCATTTTCTCCAGAAATCTAACTTGAGTGCCATGCAAACCCAGAGTTAGAAGTGCCTATTGTAAAAGAAAAAAGGAAGACAAAATTTTCAGCCAGCAGCTCAGAGCATAGATGGATGACTAGAAGGATACTTGGTGTACAGTCAAACTGCAGGTTTCATCTCAGCTTGGACCTCTCAATTTTCAAAATCTGTGTATGGGATCTGACAGTTTACAACTTATGTGGATTAGTTCAACCCAGTCCTCAAAAGAGGCAGTGTGGCAAGGATCTGTCTTGAATCAGAGCTTCTTCTTGTACAAAAAGTCTTCCATGATTGATTTATCCAGGTTTCTAATTATGCCAGGACTAACTTTGTATTTGGCTTCTACAAATTCATAACACAATTCTTGTCTGTTTGCAGAATTGTGTAAGTAATAACAATCCAACACACCTAATGTTATCTGGAAAAGGCTGAGAACTGCCACAAGAGCTAAACCACATCTTCTGATGGCACCTACAGTGCTGAAAATATTGCTTTGTAGAATAAGAAATGAGGCTGCACCTCAAGTACTGTGTTCATTTTGGGCCACTTCAAAAAGGTCATTGAAGTGCTGGAGTGTGTCCAAAGAAAGGCAACAGAGCTGGTGAAGGGTCTACAAAACACGTGCTGTGAAGAAGCACCTTATCAATGTCTGCAATTATCTGCAGGGAGGCTGTAGTGAGGTGGAAATCAGTCTCTTCTGCCATGTCTTAAGTGAAAGGTTGAGAGGAAATGACCTTAAGTTGCACCAGAGGGCATTCAGATTAGATATTAGAAAAAAAAATTTCACTGAAAGAGGGGTTAGGCACTGGAATAAGTTGCCCAGTCACCATCTCTGAATGTGTTCAAGAGGCATCTGGATGTGACATTTGGAAATACAGTTTAGGGGTGATTATGATGGTGCTGGGGAGGTGGTTGACAGTTGAACTAGATGACCTTGAAGGTCTCCTCAAGCCTTGATGACTCTGTAATTCTCATAACCCTTTTTTCTGTTCTCCCCTCCTCGCTGGGATGGTGGTGGTGGTAAATTCCTGAAATTGATGTTGAACTAATTGCTCTCCCCAAAGGCTTAGACACACCTTCTCTCTTTTAGCAACGAACCTACAGCCACCATGAAGGATCACAAGACCCTCCTCAGGTACTTAGACTGGTAAATCTCTGTTGTCAGTGATTTTTGTATCCACTGGTCTCACCTGGGTGGCAATCACTTGGTCAGTGAAAACCAGAAAATGCTCTTCAATCATAATGTGTGTTGTTTCCCATCTAATCCTTTGTTTCAAACTGCTCACAACTCTGACCATGTGGAGCAACTTCTGTAACTGAGAACCATTCAGCTATGGATGCTTAAAAATACCCAACCAATTGCTTGAACTTACAGAGCAAAAAATTAGAATCAGCTGTTTAGCATAGCCTAAGAGTCTTTATGTTATGGGAGCTACTGTACCTAAACTGACAGAAAGCCAAGAAGGAATATATTTTGTCATGCCTCTTTACAACAGCAGTGGTAAAAGTCATTTTGAATTCTTGCCTTACTGTTGCTTTAAAAGAACTTTACTTGCTGTCTAGGTATTGTACAGGTGGAAATGGGCATGATTTGAGAAAACAGATTGTCCATTCATTTTCTAAGTTATGTTTTCCTATCTAAACCAGAATTTCCATGGGCTGTTGCCACCTCTAACTAAAAGCACAGCTTCTGAAATGCCTATGACAGCAGCACTGAATAGCTACTTTTCTGCCAAGTGACTTAGAAAATAAGTTGCATGGGGCAAGTATAACTTAAGAGCAGACAACATGTCTTGTATGACTCATACCAACCCCTGCCTGCTATTCTGGTAGGCAAGGATGTGAACTGGCTTCACAGCCGAGCAGCTTTTCCTCCTCAGACTCCGTTTGTGGCACTTATCATCAGGGTGAAATCAATGTTTGTGTACTTTCTCTGAGTGAATTAGGCATGTAGAAATAAGAGTAAACTCAAACCTCAAAAGCCAAAATGAAGAATTTAAGGAAAGTTGAAAATCGTAGCAGTCCATTTACTACGGATGAGGGAAGAGAGGAATTTTAACTTGAAGAGAAGGTGGGGGGAATTTCCTATCACTGCTTCCACCTTTGTCCTTGGTTTCTGCAGCAGTGTTCTCAGCTGCCAGCTGGAGGAGAGCAGTCTGTGCCTTTGTGCACACTTACAATAGCAAGTGCTGTGTCCTAGGACTGCTCTTTGCCTCTGCATTCTTAAAAAAAGTATTTTCAATTTTTGACATTTTTAGTCAGAAGTAAAAGCGGCCAAGTGCATTATTAAATTCAGCCTCAGTTTCAAGAAAGGGATGGGTGTGGGTGTGTCTGACCATGACTACACTGAGGAGATAACTGTTTCTAGGAGAAAAGTGTCAACTTTTATTTTGGGGAGAGCCAAGTTGGCAGACACTCCTGGCTTCCACCACACAATTCATGTAAAATGAAAAAAAGAAAAAGGAACGAAAGAAAGAAAGAAAGAAGAAGTTTAACTGGTGCTGCCCAAGAAAACCAGACAGACACACATGAAAAAGGAATGATGTACCATATAAAGCATTAAATACATGCACACACAGGCAGGACTCTGTTTTATAGGATTTGAACCATATGCACATCTACACATACACACACACTAACTTACACCAATAAATCATTGAGCCAGACTATCTGTCTGGTGTGTGGAACAGAAACACGCTTATGAAATCTATTTTCTTATTTTAGCAGCAGGCTAATAATTGATAAAGAGCCAGACCGGGGGCTCTGAGTTTTATATGACAGATATACAAGGCTGCTGTTCTCCTCCTGTGTGCTTTGCCCCTTCTCTTGCCTGCAGCAGCTCCAGCCCGAGAGCAAGAAAATCCCCTTACTGCCTGGCATGGACTGGGCTCTTCAGCAGCTCCTGGTAGCTCTGCAAGGGCAGTGCAGATCTCCTGATCTAGCTAAAGCAACAGAAAAAGCAGCCAGTGGGGTGACTCAACAGAGGCAGGAGTCAGTGGTGCATATGGCCCTTTGGGCAAGGTCTGGACACAGGGATGTGCTTCCAACACAGTCCCAAGCCTCCCTCAGCAGCAGCCCAGCAGCTGGCAGCAGCACAGGGATGGCAGCGTGGTCTTGCTGTAATGAGAGTGTGGGCAAAGCAGCAGAAGAAAAAAGCTCTGGTTGCCCTTCTGAAGCCACCCCCACCAGCTCCAGCAATGCCTGGAGGCAGGGAAGCATGGGCAATGCTAGTGAAAATAATGGGCTACTCCAAGTGCCAGGGATTTCCTCCCTCCTCTGTGTATTGCCTGCAGTACAGTGCCAGCCCCAGACACTACATCAATGAGATATTGTCTGCAGTTTATTTTTCTAGGTTTTTTTTTCCCTGTATCTCTTTTCTGCATGGCTGTTTCCCACCCTTCCCAAATAAACTCTGAGGCAAAGCTTAGCATATCTCAGCAACAGCCAGTTTCTGGGTGCATCAATGCTGGTTTGACTCCTCTGGTCCATTGGCTCTGGGCAGCTGGATATGGGCCCTGCAATTCCACTGGGATAGACCATCTCAAGCAAGTCACCTAGGTTTTAAAGTGCCCCTGTTTATCCACACGTTAAAACAGAGAGGAGGCAGCAACAAGTAGAATTGGTGTGTGTGTGGTGCTAATATTTACTACCACTGGCATTTAAATTGAGGAAAGGGAAGGTCCACATGCCCAATGGTGGGCTGGTGGGTTGATCTTGGACTTCATGGGTTATTCCCCATGAAGCAACTCCATGACAGGGAGTCTGCCTCTGCTCTGGGCACAAGGTAGCCCAAAAGATGGGATAAGCTCCATCTCAGGGCTGACCCTGGTGGGAGCAGGATGTTGGGCTAGAGATCTGCCAAAGTCCTTTCCAGTCTGAATGATCCTGTGGTCTCTCTGAGTGCTCAGCCCAGACTGTCTGCTTCTCTCAGGTTTTTTGTACCCTGTCTTCTGCTCCGCATTCTCCCTTTTTATACACTACTGACCATTCACTTAATGTACTGGTAGAGTGTTAAAAAAAAAGATAGAAAAACACAGATGTAAAATACAGTGAAATTATGAAAAAAAAAAAAAAGAGTGGCACGCAACCTACTCTGAAATTATTTCCATATTCCTTGTCATAACTAAGGGGCAACTCTTTTTAAGGCAGTTCCATTTTTTTTGGCCACTTAATTCAGTCACATTAAAGGGCACAACTTGCCCCTCAGACTCTCTTGAGAGGCAGGACAGGGATAAGCCCCACTTTGGTGAATCTTGCAAAACAGAGAGCATGTTTACTTCAGTGCCTGCAGCCTGCCAAGTAAGCCTGCCAACAGGAGGTGTTGCTGGCATGCAAAGAGTATTTACTAGGCTTCACGCTAACAGAGATACCTGATGCTTGTTGTGATCTTCCTTCTGTTAGGCTGTAAGGAGTCCAAGGCTCAGGGGAGGCTGCTTTGTGCTGAGCCCTACACAAATGCAGCTGGAGAGAGAAGCTGCACTGTAGGTTCTGATTTTCTCATTGCATCTTCCTTGATTTTCTCTCCCTCATCGTCCCTGTGTAAAAGGACTGGAGTTGCCTCAAGGCTATGCCTCCTTTCTTGACTCTTAAGACAGCTGGAGTGCAGTGTTTAACGAGCCAGTTGTGCCATGTGCACCCTGTTAAGTAAAGGGAGACAAGGTCTGTGAGAGGCATCAGAAAATGGGCTCCTCCCCTTTCCTCCGAGGTCTTGTGCAATCTACCAGCAAAACAAAAGGAAATTTGTTTCTTTGGATTCTGCAAGCTATTTTAGCTACACAGGCAGTTGCCAGTTCTATTGGGTCTGCTCAGAGAGGTTTGTTCCAGGTTAGCTTTGCTTTTAAACCACATCACTTGTGAAATTATGACTTATGCCCAACAGGGCTCCCAGCACACCAGAAAAGATTTTAGTTTGTGACTGGAGTGTGTTTGTTCTCATTTGATATGGGAGGTCTATACCATGCCAGGGCTATGGGAAGATGCCAGCTGAGTATAGATACCACACACTGGGACTGAGGAAAAACAGAATTCCTTGTGCATTGGTGCTGACATTATAATATTAGATCACTGCAAATTATGATGATTGCGGAGTACAGACCTTGGCATCTGCTTGTATCTTGGCATCTGCCTCTAGCCAGAGAGGAAAGGGTGTTGGAGCAAGGCTCTCTCTTCAGCTCATGTCCTTCAGGCTGGAGTTTTCCTACTCAGTTATTGACTGCCATCAGCTGAGATGTTACACTGAATGCCCATAGTTGGTGAGATGCATACCACTTTCATCTGACTACAAATCAAGTAACCCTATTTACATCTTCAAACAATTTCATCCAGGAATTTCGTGAGCTTTACCTTCTAATCTTAAACTACATTTGGTTGAATTTGGCCTTGCGTGTGGGAAAAACCCTTTGGAGAAGCACAGTAGTTACTGTACAGACATAGCTGCTGTTTTTCCAAATGAAACACAGTATTTCATCTGTTTCAATGCTGTTTTAAGTCAAATCAATCTGGCCCATGAGTTGCTCTGTACTTCCTTTGCCAGATTTCATTTTTGTGTTTGGAATTTGGGTTGGTAAGTTAATAATGACAACAACATGTTTGAAACAAGAAGAAATTAACTCTATTTATACCACCACAAAAAGAATTATGAAAGGCTCTCCCAGCCAAATGTCAGGCAGGCTTTGGTATGCATGGAATACATTCAGGAGATGAGAGTTTGGCAACAGAGAAATACCAAAGAGCTGGGAGGAAAGTCAGACTTCTGCTGTGGTGGGGAGAGTTGATGAAACAAGCCATCTTAGGAGAGGACTATGCCTGGTCTAGGTGTCTGGACCAGTGATGAACATGTGCTTAGTGCAGACCCTGCACATTTCCTGTGCCACACAAGCTCAACTGCAACTACTCACTCCAAGAATGAAATGGTTAAGACAACTGCAGAGCTGCCATGTACAGAGGAGTGAAGGATGTGGCATCTTACCAGCTGAAATATTTGAGGCCAAACGTTGTTACTCATTGGGAGCTCTGCCATTTAGCTCCCTCTTCCCTGATACTTATGATTAACACTTTGAAACATCTGCATTGCCTTTTTGACTCAGAAGAATTCCAGTTAAAGGGGACAAAAGCAAGGTTTGTATGAAGGTGAAATAGAGACACATAAGTGCAGAAGCACATGAAAAGTAGAGAGTGAATGTTGTTTTCTTTCTACAGACTCTTCCCAATTAGAAGAAGGGGAAAGAAGAAAGTACTTGAAAATAGGCCCTATGGTTGCAGAACCACATTTCTGAAATACAGATCTCTCAAGTATCAAACTACACTGCAGAATGACTAATTGTGGGGTGACTAATCCCTGTCTCCCCTCCAAAACTATTACTTCATAGTGGCCAAGAAAACATACCATAAAGATGTTGTTATTGCATCACTGACATTTACTTGCATTGAGAAAGACTGAACCTTTTACAGCACTTGTCTGATTACCAAGAGATATGCTTCTTCCATGTCAAAAAAGAAAGGACCACTTAGTCTTCATAGTTTATCCTGGACAGTTGTAAGGGTGTTTGGTTAAATGCCTTGGGACTGGGGAGCTGACTTTCAAGCAAAGAAAAAAAAAAGCTGGGGGGAGTGGGCAGGGAAATGGCAGAAGCAGATGGATATTCAGATTGACAGAAAATGAAAACCTGCCTTCGTCTTGCTTTCATTAGTCTTCATTATATGACCACGACAGCTTTAATTGCTGCCCTGCATACATAAGTAATAAAAATGTAAAATGTTTGAATGAACTGTGGCTCCCAAAAGCCATTACAAAAGATTAATGATGAGTACTATTTGCTAACTTAAACGTCTTCAAGAAACACATCTGAGCAGCCCTTGTGGTTAAGATGATATTAGAACAATATTTGCTGGACCATTTGTCTCAAACCATTAGGCACCAAGCTTTGATGGTTTTGATTATTCCATCCTTAGCTAGTCTGAATTCTAGACATATTTGATTCCAATTTACTCATTCCTGACAAGACATCCCACTCCTGCAATCCAAAGAAAGAGTCTTCAGGTACTCCTAGTAATATTCTGTCTTCAAGAATTGCTGATGTTTGCTTTGATGGCTTTTACTGCCAAAGTCATTGTACATACACTGTATTTGTAACACTCCAGAAGTTACTGTGCTAATTAATACAATATCCACCTGAAGGGAAAAGTACACAATCTTTTCTATTTAAATTGGAATCATTACCAACACCCATCTTTGAACTGCCACTTTCCCTTGAGAGGCACAGATTTGCCTCTGAGTTCAGATGTGAGAGTGCAGTTTTGTTTCTAAATAAGCCATAAAGCAAAGTCAAATTTTGACTTTTGGCCATCCACCTCTTAACTTAGAAACCCATCCCCAGGATAAAGCAAGTGCTTAAGCAGAGGTGGAAGTAGCAGCTCTTGCCTTCTCACTGCTATCACTCAGTCTTTCTTTCATGTTTCACCAACATATTTGCCATTGCATCTACTTGGCACAATGGAGTACCATGCAAGGAACTGTAAGGAAGAGACAGCCCATCAACTCATTCATCCATGCTCTGCACAGAGCAGCACAGGTTCCAAAAGCAGTACAGCCCTTGCCCACTATGCCCACTGGAGCGAGTTACATCTCTTGTCAAAGCCCAGCTTTGGGGTGAGCCTAGTTAGTGACTTTTCAGTCTGCCAATCTCTGGATGGAGCAAAGGGTCAGATCATGCCTGAACCTTTCATGTGTGGCCAACAGAGCAGGGGCAGGATGACAGAACTAACTAACTGGTATTTTTCTCTCCCTTTTGTCCACAGGCAACCACTAAACTTCTTAAATGGTCACTAATAGCTTTTCCATGGATAAGCACCTCCCTTGCAAAGTCAGCTAGATTCTCTTGACAGCTACACATCTATGGGAATGAAGAGATCTGCACAGGGAAGTTGAATGTCTGTGTGGTGTACTCTCATATTTGACTCTCAATCCAGTTTTCAGGTAATACTAACAGATTTCGGAAGACTTATAAAATGATACTCTGTGGCATAAACCACTTTCTTGCTACAACTAGCAAGAATTTGCTGGCTGCAAAACTTTTGTATGCCATCCTTTCCAACATCACTTGTGGAGGCCAAAAACTAGACTGGGGGACCACTAGATGATATATTTCTGTGTTCCTTTCTGCTTTAGTGCTCATCTCACTATATTCCACTCAATGTTGACTTTCACAACACAGTCTCCTCTGCCAGGAATGGATTATATTGGCTACTTAAGATCTTCCAGGCCTTTACCAGGTCTCTCACACAATGACATCCAAGTTTTCCCATTTCCTGTTCCACTCTCATTAGCTCTCTCAGCTCATTTCTGTGTACATGGTCCCATTTCTGTTTCCTGAGCACTGTTTGGAAGCTGCCTCCCTAGTAAGTCTGACTCCTGGACTCTCATCTCTTCCTTCACAGTCTTCTGGGCTGGTCCCATTCCAACATGTGGACCAGAAACTTTTCCAAGACAACTATCCTCTCTTCAGTGCTCAAAAAACCCCCTCCCAACAACCACCAAACCCACTCTCTGTTCAGCATCGCAGAATAGACTGATAGAATTAGGACCACAGGGTTAACTATTTTAGGGGAGGGCAGGATTGCTGCTGTTCCCAAGGAGAAGAGAAAGATCCTGGAGAAAGAGCAACATGGCCTAGTGTTGTTATTTCACAGCTGGTTGAATGAGAAATTGGCTCTACTCTTCCCAGCCTCAAAAGTAGGGATAGGAGCCCCAGCACATGGAGAGTGGCTTGCCAGGTCTTTTAAATCACTGACAGGAGGAACTCCTTCCCTTCTCTGCCTCCTTTGCCTGTTGGGAAAACTCCTCAGGGTGATGCCTGGTCTCCCACAACTCTCCTCCTGCTGCTGCAGCTACCCTGGAAGCCCCTAGACATTCCCAGCAGAGTCTGGACGGCTGCTTTGGTGACAACCTGGGCTCAATTTAATGAGAGAGTTCATGTTCACTTGCTATGTTGGCAGCCTGCCAGCATATTTTCTTGAGGCACATAAGAGAGAGAAGGGAAATGGTGATCTTTAACAGGTTTGGGTTTTTTGTGGGGTTTTTTTTTCATCCAGCCAAACCTGACTGGAATTTCATGGATGAAAGAAAAGGCACCTCTCTAGCCCAGGGGCTTTGTCCCTGCCAAATTATAAGGGCCTACTGCAAACAATGGAGGTGTTAGAGCTTCTAAAAAAATAAAAAAAAAAAGTTGAAAGAATCTTTTATAGCAGAAAATATTAGGCCATCTAATTCTCAAGCCAGCTGGTAGCGGGCAGTATAATATAAGCTCTTTGGAGGAGAGCTGTGCAAATAATGGATTTTCAGAATTTCTCGTCTCCCACTCCCTGCTCCAAGTTTGAACTATTTTAGCTATTTTCTCCAGCTGAAATCATTTGCCAAATTCAGCTAGTCACTAAATTCTCCTCAAATTTTTCTTCTCTCCGTCGACAGGTTTCTTGTAAAAACAAACCCATTCTCCCACCTCCAGCTTGGAATTATGGTGTTCACCAGTGACAGAGTTAGGAAGAAATCTGCCTGTGGTCGGCTCTTTTTTTTTTTTCTGCATTCTTTTTGGAGCTCACACATTACAGGAACCAATCTGGCCTGATAGCTGTGCCTGGCAGCATGCAGGGAAGGTTTTCCAGTAGTCTCTACCATCCCCAGATCAGCCAGCACTGGGCTGAGAGCCTTTGCACAGTGTGGGGCTGGAGGTTCATTAGGTTGTGGTTTTCAGGCTGAATCTTCGCTGGACCAGTTCATAATAATGATGTTTCTGATGTCAACTGCAGAACAGATGTTGCCCTTCAGTGCTGTGCTGCCAAGGGGAGAGGTGACACAGGAGGTGGGAGGCTCTGAGCACTCCCAAGTCAATGATCCCACGTTGTTTCTTGTAACCCTGCAGGTGTTAACTGTGGTGTCCTGGCCAAATCCCATTCTGGCACTTCACCAGCTCTGGCAGTTTACCTACTTAAAATCACCTCTGTGCTCTTAATTGCAGGAGTTGTTTCTCAGTTACCTTCTTTAGCAACAGATTTGTGCATTAGTGGCTGGCAGATGCCTGCTGCATCCCTACCCTGCTGCTCCAGGGGGTGGCAAAGCATCCCGACATCTCTCATATCCTCTGGAATAAGCAGCAGCCCCACGCACAGGGCTGGAAGAGAGCTGCCCCTCAGTGTGAGCAGAAATGACAGATACACAAAGTGAGGCTGCAGCAGGTCTGCCCATGCTGGTGGGATACTATAAACATACTTAAACAAGCTGCCTGAGCCTTAAAATGTGTTTCCAAAGTAATGAAACGTGGTTGTTTGGCAGTGGCAGACACTGCCTTGTTTTCAGAGGCTGCTTTATGTCTGTTAGTGTCACACCATAGCCACTCCAAAACCTCCCCTGTTTCTTTTATTTTTTCTTCTTTTTTTTTTCCCCCTTTTGTCTTTTTTTTTTTTTTTAAATTATTAAACCTCTCCTCAGAGAGGCAGAGACAAATTTGCAAGCAGAATATTCAGGTCTTCTATTTAAGTCTTTAAGTGGATGGTGAAGTGTGAGTTATTATATTATTATAGAGCCCATAAACTGCAGGACCAGGCAGATAATGTGAATACCCAAGTTCAAAACCAGGATACTGAAAAGTTTGCCAAGAAAAAACTATTAAAGCAAATGAATCTCTGGCGGTGATTAAAAGTGAAGCAAAACTCCCAGTGTGAATGTAATTGCTTTTTGTTGGTGGTGCTGTTGCATCTTGGTTGGAGGCTGTTGCTCTGTGTGAGCTGCAGACAGCAAAGCCTCTGTTCATGTCTTGTGCAGCACAAACTGAGCTGGGCAAACCTGACCTTGGGTTACAGCCCCACTGCCACAGGGATTTCCATCAGGATGGGCTTGAATCCACTGCCCTTAATTGCATTGGCAGAGCAAGGAGGACTTGAGACCACCAGGTCTCAAGGCACTACTGTGAGCTTCAGCAATGTCTGCAAAGCCACGTGAGAACAAAGGAGAGTTAAACCAAACCCTCATATTCAGCAGTTTGGCAGTAAACATTCATAGAACCATGGACTGGTTTGGGTTGGAAGGGACCTCAAAGATCATCTTGTTCCAACCTCTCTGCCATGGGCAGGGACACCTTCCACTAGATCAGGTTACTGAAAGCCCTATCCAGCTTGGCCTAAACATCATACAAAACTAAGGCTAAAATACTATTTTTTCAATCATCCTCACCACACAGCCACTTGAAACATTGTCAGTCTTTGCTTTTAAATCTGGGAACCAGGTTGCATTCCCTGTTGCAACCTGTTGCATTCCCTGTCTGGACAGAACAGTCCTTCTGAAGCTTCCTTTTGCCACCTGAAATCATGATGGAAACTATACAGAGGAAGGATTGTGTAGCTCTGGGCCTTCTGAAATAATTGCTTTATGCATAAATATTGATAGTCAGCACTGACTATTTTTACACAGCATAACTGAAAAGTTCTACATATGAAACTTAATAAAAAATGTCTTCCTAAAATAAGGAGCAAAAACAACCTCAAGTATAAACAAAACAAAACGAGTTATTTTGGGCCATGTTCTTTTTTATTTTTTTCATTCTTTTATCATTGCTCTATCTATGAGTAAAGCCCCAACAAGGATTACTTTGGGAATCTTTGAGGATGTGTATATATGTTTTGTTGCTAGGTTGTGAAGCATCCAAGCTCCGTGAGACACAAGTTGCACACATTAGCAGAGAAGGAATAAAACTAGCAAAGGCCATGAGATCAGAGTGAGCAGGGGCTGGGTCTCTATCCCAGCAATCTTGATGGCTGGAGAAGGCAGCAGACAGTAATGGCCCTATTCCTTCTGGCAGGAGGTGCATCCATTTGTGGTAGGGGATACCTGCTTTGGATTGTGTCTGGTCTAGGAATTGCAATACTGGTCTAGGAACTTGAAATATTGTGAGATAGCAGCATTTATACTTATACCATTGCTCAAATTTTTCTAAGCATGATCCCTGCTCCTGCACTAAGATTTCCTATTCACCCTGTTCAGTCCCCTCCAGGTTGCAGCCTGGGACATTGCCATGAGAGAAGAACAGGATTTGGTCCATCTGGGCAGCAGAGAGCCTTCTCAGGATGAGTAACAGCCTTTACAGGAAGGTCTCCCTGATTCAGTGCCTGGTGAGTGACTCACTGGTCACTCATCTATTGCCTCCCTGGCAGCCTGTGCTACAGCCTTTCACCAGCTGCTTTTGGTTTCTCCACTTGCACTCAGTACTTTGCACCATCCAAAACGAGACCCCCTACAAGACCTGGTGTGAAGACAGCAAGCTTCTCTTTCCAGATTTGCCTCTCTAGGATTGGAACCGGCAGAAGCCAGGAACAGGAAATGATGGGATTGCCACTGCTGTGCTCCCTGTGACATGCAGTTAAGTCACTGACCTTCTGAAGGGAAAAGAACAGCTTGGGAGGCCAGAGGGAGCAGGCATGACCTCAGACCCACAAGTCCAGCCAAACGTCCCCAGTCAGGACGGGTGGCTAATGGGCCTCGTGTTGCCGACAATCAGCATCTACAGGCCCAAGAATGTGGCCAGACAGAGTCTGGAAATCAGCTGGGATGAGAGTGATGCAACTTCACCTTCTTTAAAGAGCCAGGATGGAGCTGATACACATGAGCTTTTCCCTTCTGCAAGGCAGCCAAAGGGCAGTGTGTGTAGTGCAGCTGCTGCACTGACTCTTCTTTCGACTGCAATAAAGCCAGTTGTCTTCTGTTCCCTTTACCCTTCTCTCTGTTTCTTGCACAACATAACTTTGATCATAAAGCTCTGGAGAAGCAGGAGTTTGAGCCCAATTCTGATCTCACTTATTCTGGCACAACTCAGGAGTAACTACATTCATACTTGTAGAAGATCAAAATCGGTCCAGTTCCTTTTAACTGGGCAAAATTACTGGTCTGCAGAAAGAAGAAAATAATCAAAGATGTGAACAATAGAGCCAGTTGAAGAAGATTGTTTTTCATATTTGAAGTTCAATATTTTTTTGGCTAACTCTTTATACGATCCAAAATTTTATAGAAGAAAACAAAAATTGGATAATTCCCATCAGCTGAAACTAGTTCTGATACTGTCTCCAGTGGCAACTTGTATTATAAGACAAAATATGGTACTGCTGGGATATGTGGTTTCACTTATTATAGAGTACTGACTGAGCCTAAACAAAGTCAGGTGGATATTCAGAAAATAAAGATGAAAACCACTGCTCTTTTCCCATTCTCATGTGGAAGGTCAGTACTGAGGAACAGCATCCAGCAGGCAAGACTTCTGTAAGCAGGTCTTATTCAGCTACCACGATCAGTCAGCTACAAAGCAACTGGGAGCTAAAAAACCCTCCAAGGGTCAGCATCCTGCAGTGACTGCCATCCCTGCAGGTCTGGTTTCAATGCACACAGCACCCAGAAACCCTGGAAGTAGGAACCCTCCTCTGCTCTCTGTCGTTGCCTGGGGGTGATTGGATCTGCAGCAGCTCACTGGGATGCACACACAGCACACCATGTGCTGACAGCACAGCCAGTGAACTAGGGAAGCTGTTGATGGGGTGCCTTGCCAAAAGATGTCTGCCTGCCAAGCTACAGGCAGTCGTGGTGGGAGAAGACAGGAGGAGAGAGGAACTCCAGGCACTGGCTGAGTTTATCTTCCAGCTGAGTATCAATCCCAATTAACTGCATGTGTGACCACAGAGGCTTAAACTTATTCCTCGTCATGGTTATGAAGCATGGCTGTGAAGCACAAATGCTAGAAACAAAGATATTTAGGGCCTTCACATAGTACAGTCCAGTGCTGTGTCGTGTGACTCACAGGGTTTAGCAAATGAGAGGCTTTATGTCCAGTCAGCTCTTTTAAGCACATTAAAGAAAGGCCCAAAGAGACTAAAATCTTAATTTCTTGGATCAAAAGATCCCAAAGGATTTTTTACCAAGTGCTATGCAAGCTGCTGGGACCACACTGGTTCTGCAACAGCTCAGCAGCACTTGGTAGCACGTTTGGTGGAGCCAGTGGCAGGAGAGGTCCCCTGCACTGAGAGTCAATGACAGGTACCCTCTCCTCTTCTGACAAGTGCCCTCAAACTGAGGAGGCCCGACTGAGGTAACCACTAGAGTCCTAAAACACTAGCATGTTTATCACAACCCAGGACCAGGCTGCCTCAGTGCCTTTCCTTGTGACCTGAGCAGTTCAGACACATTAAGCTGATAAAGATCTGCCTGGAAAGAAAAGGCCTTTCTATGTTTTCCACCACCCAGCACTGCTGGCTGGTGGGAGTGATAGTCTGCAAAACTGTGCTGTAATCTGCATTGGGACTGAAGTTTGTTATCCTACACTTCACAACGCTGGGTTACCCTACACTTCACAACACCCACTGTGAGGAAAGGAAATGTGGGGTTTTAGGTCAACCACTGGACCAGTAGGACAATTATCCAGGGTGTGCTGTCCCTGTGCTTGACCATTGCTTTAGAGCTCCAGCTGTGTACTTGAGTCACCAGAAATGTGCATACTTCAACATATGTACTAGATGTGCACACATACTAAAAATGTTTCAGGCACACAGTGCATTATATAAGAAGTTATTTAACATTATTAGTCAGTTGAGTAACTCTTTAGACCTATAAAGCTCATACAGGCCCTGTGCATGAGAATCACAAATATAACAATCATTTTCCTTTATTATTTTTTCTAGCAACAAACTTTATTTCTTTACTTATTATTTGGTAATGCACATATTTTAGAAGGAGTTGGATAGACTAAAAATAAAAGGATCTAAGCCTTTATGGTGCTCTTTACTATGTGGCAACCTGCTTCATCAATATATCCTGCTAATGCAGTGGTCCTGGTCTTGGTCACTAGTGGGCTAGTCTGCTAAATGCAGCATCTTTCCCTGCAAGCTGGGATGACTGCTAGAGATGCCCAGGCATTCTGCATTGCCAGAAGTCTCTGGTTCCTGCCAGCTTACATTGAAGCAAGATGGGTGTAGCTACTGAATCATAGAATCATAGAATGGTTTGGGTTGGAAGGGATGACCTTAAAGCTCATCTAGCCCCAAACTTCCTGCCATGGGCAGGGACACCTTCCACCAGACCAGGTTGCTTAGAGCCCCATCCAACCCATCCTTGGCCACTTCCAGGTGCGGGGCATCCACAGCTTCTCTGGGCACCCTGTTCCAGTGCCTCACCACTCTCACAGTAAAGAATTTCCTCCAAGTAACAGGGATGTTCAATTAATCTCCTGCAATGAAAGTGGCCCTGGGTATGAGCCAGGTACTTCACTGCTGTGCTTCAACAGGCATGTGGTGCTGTGAGGAGAGCAGCATCCAATTGCTGTCTCATCCCTCTGGTGCATACCCTCACATTATATGGATTTAATTGTTAAACTACTGACTTTCGTCAGTAAGAGTTTTGTGAGTAAGAGTTTTCTCATCTTGTTCATCACTCTTGAAATTTACTTTCTAAAGCATCAATGGCAATGTGTACTGCAGGCAAAACCAAACTAGAAACTCCCACATTGGTCTGCATGTTCATGTAGATGCTTAGGTTGTCATTTGCATGACTGGGGTCAGCGAGAGTCATGTGAGTGGCTGCACCAAACAACCCTGAAAAAGGCTGGTGCCTCCAAGGAGCACCTCCCTCCTGAAAGGATGACTTTGCTCCTGAAGACAAGGAGGGACAAGTGCTGGGGTTTCCCCCCTCCACACTTGATATGCCCAGACCACGCTGCTCAGTTGGAAAGTGAAGAAAATAGATGAGTTTTCATACGCCCACCTGTGCAGACTCATCCTGGAAGCCAGGCAGAGTTCACTCCCTCCCACACATCCCTTCTGCTGTGCTGCCTGGCCCTGGAGCCCCTTCACCTCTCTGCTACTGGGTGGAGAAACTACAATAAACCCATTTTAATTGCTCTGACCAGCATGGTGTCCCTGGGGCATGTCCCGGGGGTACACTGACACAGGGTTTGTTTCCACAGGTGTGCTGACTTGTGGCTGTTCTCAGCCTACACTCGGCCAGCACACACTCACCCCAGTACAGCCAGGGCCCCACGGGCTGTGCTGTGGTGGGTCTCCCCTCCCTGCCCAGCTGATGTCACTGGGTGGCAAAGGCCCAAGAAGCTCGGTGCTGGAGCCATCACTGGCAGGGCAGATGGGGTTAAAAAACTAGAGGAGTGACTCTCTGTGCATGGGTGGAAAGCACAGGAGCAACTCATTCAGTACACCAAAAGGTGTGTGCTCAATTTAACGTCGTCATCTGACCAGGGCCGATCCATTTTGTGTGATAAAATAGAAAAGAAAATCACCGTAAAACAAAATAATAGAAAGAAGAGATTGCCAGGAGGATGAGAGCAGTGGGCTGGATCAGCTCAGCCCAGGCAGGAGCCTTGGAAGGGGGCCTGAGAGGGAGGAAAGATCCATGAGGAGTTTCCTGCAAAGAAACCATTCAAGAAATTGGGCAGAGGCAATGTGCATGTGACGCCTGTGCAGCTCTGCTTGGGTGGAGGGGGAGCCATCGTCTGGGAAAGTAGCCCATCCCAGAGATTTGGAGTGAGTGGGAAAGAAAGTACAGTTTGGATCAACCTGATCCAAAATAATATGTGGTTTGTATTTTCCAAGTAGAATATTAAGGAAAAAAACCCCAAAAAACTAAGTCAAACAAAAGATTTCAAGTTGGAGGAAATGTCATTTTTCCTATTAAAAACCAAAACAAACCAGACCAGAAAAACCCCAAACTTTGCAGTTAAAAATTCCTGCCAAGCAATGAAATATTTTCTGGTGAGGCCCAGAGGTCTCTGCTCTCCCTCTTCATGAAGCTGGTGTCACTGGAATGTCCCCTGGCTGGATGGGAACACCATCACACTGAGTTCTGGGACCCCCCACCATGTGTTTTCTTGGAGATTTTGCACCCCAGAATGGAGTTTGTAAATGTTGCCAACGCAGGGCCTAAAAACACATCTGGAAATGCAGAGGCTGTTCTCCTGGAACCTCCCAGAGTGGAAAAAAACCTCTCAGCCAGCAAATCCTGACCAGCCTGTCCACTGGAAGTGAACTGGCAATCAGGTTGAAAGCAAGCCCTGGGCTAGGGCAGCTCTGCCACCAATACCCACTGTCAGAGTTTGCTCTGGTACTTTTGACCCAAAAGCTTTCCATCAGCAGCACTGGAAACAGGATGAGTACAGGAGCTGTGAGTATGAAACTAATTCAGAAGAGGTGCTGGAAACTGATGTTGACGGCATTTTTGGAAACTCTTTCACCAGGCTGAAAAGCAGGGATTTCCTAAAATGACTGAAAATGAATTTGCCACATCTGCAAAGAGTGGCTTGTGGGTTGTCTGTCCCTGAAAATAGCTAAGGAATCACTACAGTCAGCAAGTTTTCAGTTTAAATGACAAAAGCTAATGTGCCCATGGGCAGTGGCAAGCTCCATGTCCTCTCCAGTCACCTTAAATCCTGAAAATACAACCTTTTGAATTGTTAAAGCTCTACAAGTTTGCACAGTACAAAAAGACAGTCTTTTTGGCCAAAAAAAGCTAGTTTTGGAATCAAGGACGACCTATAATTAAAGCCAGCAGTATGGGAATCCGTAGCTGATCTGCTCAGAACAAATTATTTGGCTACCTGAAGAGAATCAAAACATTTTTATTTTTTTGGAAAGAAGTGCAAAGTAAAAAAACATTGACTTGTTGAGAAAGAGGAAATAGTTTGGGCAAACTAAAACAGTCAAAAGCTTGACCTTCATAATGGGCAAGTGTATGCAAAGGCAGAGAAGACAGGACTTGATTTAGTTTTATGAACAATCCAATCACTGCTTATAATCACTGACCACTTGTTTAAAAAAGAGCTACAGAAACAAAAAAGATCTTATGCCATTGACCTTAACACTCCTCTGTAATACACATGATGAGAGGGATTTTGTTCTATTTTTACTGAGACAAATTCAATAGATTTACAGTGATGAATGCAATAAAATTACACACATGGTGAAGGAAAGCTTAGCTTCAAGGCAGTGCAACTCTGTCCAAGAAACTTAACTCCTTCAAATTTGCCATTTTCAGCTGGAAAGGAAAAAACTCAAAGGCATGACTCCAGCAAGGCTATTTAGTCAAACAGTACCAGATGGATGTGTGGGATTCACCTTCTGCTTTGGTTATGAATGAAAGTAGTCAGTTATGAGTTTGCTGAAGTCTATTTTCACCTGAAGAAGTCTGGTCAAGATGGAGTTAATGTAGCCATGCTTGGGTCTGCTGTGCTTTGAGGGAGGGATGTGTGGAAATGAGAGGGAAAGGAAACTCCAAGGAGGTCTGGTAGCACAATGAATGAAGTATTTTGCTTGCATGAATTCAGTTTGTGACCATTTTGCTTTGGTACAAAATGCCATGGTCTCCAGGAGACATTGTGAATTTGTGACTGAGTTTTCAGTATTTTCCTATTTCCAGGAACCTCACCAACAATACAGCTCATGCTGTCCACATAAATATCACTATTTCCACCCTCCAGAGTGGGATGCAGAGAAAGAGCCCTTTGACTGACCTCTGAGCTGGGCCATACCTGGGTTTTGATGGGCTTAGAGCACCTGCCTCTCCTCAAATGGCAAGGAGTTGAGCAGCCCCAGGGAAGGCAGGTGTGATGGAATGGGCAGGGAATGACTCCCCATACTCAACAGGAAGACAAACCCAAGGCAGAGCAAGGTCTTCTTTCAACAAAGGCTTCAATCCATATTTGTGTCTCCTTCTTCTTGAGGAATTTTTGAAAGGTGTTTAAATGCTCACATAAACTCAGACTGCTGTGGTAGGCATGCTTATATACTTTGCCACTTGCCTTTGGTTCTGAAAAATCAAAGCAGCTCAGTTTTCCTCATTTCTGTGTGATTTGGCCCATCAGGTGTCAGATGTTGCATCACCTGATGAGGTGACAACACCCAGAGCTGTGTTCAGCCCAGATTTAGTAGAATATTTAGTCAGAATCATCCCTGGCAAAGGTATTTTTGAATGTAACTATTAAGACTATGCTCCAAGGTCAGAGTGCCTTGGCCTTTTGGTATTGCTTTGTTTTCAAAAAGGGTTGATGAAAGACATTTTCCTAAACTGACAGCAACAACCATAACACACATACAGAAACAAGATAGCAGTCTCATATGGGAAATATTTCTGCTTTCATTTTTATTTTATGAATACATATACAAGAGATGCATAACCTTCCATAATCCAGGCTTAAAAGTAACAAGTTGGGGTATTTTTTTTTTTCAAAAATAGCTTAAAGAGGAAAAAAATAAGAATGAAGGAGGTGCAACACAGCCAAACCATAGAGTTGAAAACTTTGCTAATATTACTCCTGAAATGTGAACACATGGAGGATGTGCCTCTGTGTGTGTGCATTTTCCTGTACAGTTAAAACCTCACCCCAAGTATTTATCTATATGAATAAAAAAATGCTTTGGCATATCCAGAGATTCCTTCATGCACAGTTTATTGACATTTCTAAAATACTGAGAGAACAACATCTGAGGACTATATCATATATCATTTTCTCTTCTTGGCAGCAACCTCTTTAAATGCAGTGGGGAAATGAAGACGAGTCTGTTGACAAGAGACTTTGTTTCCATACTGAGATGGTTATATTAGCAGAATGCAATCAGCTTCATACAGAAGAGATGGAGAGATAGATATATGTATATAATGTAAAAATGCTTACTTTATATGAGAAAGGAAGATTTTTCAAGATAATATAAAATGAACCACTCTAAGACTAGCTTCCAGCAAAACATTTTGCTTTATTAGTTCTATTTTCTAGCTACAAATCAAGCTGACATCTGTCAAGCTTTTTACTTTTCATATGGCAGTCTATAAGAAACGTTTCATGCAATGTCTACAATGCTAAATACAGGGTAAATAACTGGGATTAAACAAGTGAGGAATAACAGACTATTGTAAGGACCAATAACAGCATATTATGTACATAAAGCCATATTATATTCTCATGTCTTCACAGTAATGTGCAAATGTGACAAATATGGCTTTAATTTTTTTTTCCTAAAGAAAGTAAGACATAATTATACAGAATAATGTTTTAAAATGCTTAGGAGGATTTCACCTTTTTGTGAAACCTGTTCAGTCTTCATTGCATCAGGGTTAAGGAGCCACCCCAGCTCCGGGGTGTAGTTCAGATGTGTTTCCAGGAGGGGGCACAGATTCCTAAGGCACAATATTAATGTTAAACATTTTTAATTTAAAGTCATGCTATTTTATTTTAGTTTAGGTTTGGTTTTGTTTTTTTTTTTTCTATTTTTTTTGTTATATGAAATAATAGGTTGTTACTAGTTATGTAATAAGCAGTTGATTGTAAAAAATACAATGTTAAAGGCTACACTACATGCCTACCTGTAACTCCAGAAACATTAGCTAGTCCAAAAACACATTATACAGCGTCGCATATTAAACCTTGGTGGTTTTTTGGTAATATCCTTTTTCATACATGTAGCAGAGAGTTATAAGGCTTCTGCGGAATAATAACATTATAACTGAACAAATATTTTACACTCTTCCATAATGGTATTTACAGTTACTATAACTCATATTTTGACATTTGGTAAATAACATGTATCTTGTATGCATCCTTCTTGCCTATCTAAAGTGCTTGCTTAACTATGTGAGGAAAGAAAATGCATACCTGCTTTAGGTGCAACAAACCCTCAAAAGAAGTAGCTGAAATATTTGTTGTAGATTTGAAATGCATTCTCAGAAATTGAAATTATTGCTAAATTCAGTGCCCTTACTAGGCAATCATCTATATTATTTGTCATATATAAATATATGCATATATACTAGTATGTATGTACATGCATACACATTCATCTATCGTGTAAAAGATAGATTTCAATTTTTTGTCCATCAACCTTTTTTTATGTTGTGCTATTCAACTCACTTGTGCTATGACAGAAGCCAGATTAAAATCAAAATCTTACCATGTTACTACTAACAACCCTATGATTCATTAGCACATAATGAAGAAAATATGCAAAAGAAAGCTGAGATGATGCTAAATCAGGAGGCTTTTGAAATGCTGATAATAAGGCAGGAGGCTGTACATTACAGCACATGAAAAGCTGAAGAAATTCTGGAATTCATAAATGTGTCTTACTGGAATTGGGATTGGTCTCCCTATGTCTTTTTCCCATATCAATCTCCAGAATTCAAGCTCTATAGTTTCTGCACCTACCAACACTTTTAATGGTAGCAAATTCAAAGCTTATCAAAAATGCCCTGATGCCACAACCTGGTAAAATAAGGCACTTCCAGGGCTGTATTCCAGCAGTGCCAAGCCCAAAAGATCAGCACTGGGAAGAAGCACTCAGATTTTGCTGAGGTTTCTAGGTTTGTCCCATGAAATGCGCCGTCTCAGACTGTACTCCCTCTTCTCTCTTTTGAGATGATTTTCTTTAAAAAAGCTCTTTCATCTGTTGAAGTTGAGGAGCTACTTGTTTGTAAGCAAGAGGTAAATCTTCAGTTCCTGACATTCAGTAAGGTGGAAGATCAGAGTGGTACCAGGCAACATCTTCAGTTTGTTGGGTATCTCCACTGGAGCTGATGTGCCAGCTAAGTCAAAAGTGTGTGTTTCACACTAGGCCCATATTGGAAGCTATGAATGGACATTGGTACTGGAAAGGTCATTCCTTATAATTTCATTTACTGCAAAGAAAGAAGACAAGAGAAAAGGAATTGATTAGCATCTCCCTGCTGCAGGCAGGTCTCTTCAGTACACCCTCCCCACTCCAAACATTTGTTCCTTGACAGCTTCAGTACAGCTCTGAACAGTAAGTTTAACATCACGAGGTAGCTTGTACAGGCTGATCACAGTGCAAAAACAGCAGGATTAACCAAGGTTATTAACATGCTAAATACCATGTAAAATGAGGCATCACAAGAACAGCAGCATCCTGGATCCTTGATGGCATCAAACTTACTTAACATTTCAAATCAGTTACAGACAAAACATTTTGTTTGCTCTAGAACTGACTCAGGAATGTAAAGCCAAGAGAATCACAGAAAATCTTAGAATAATCTACTCCTTCCATAAAGAGAGATGTTTGGAAAGTATGTTAGCCATGGTAGGTACTGCTGGCAGAAAGCTGCCAGTCACTGAACCTGGGTATGTGCAGCTGCAATGTCTAGATAGAATACAACTTCACATGCTGATTTTTTCCATCGTGGGTTGATTTAGGACAAAAAAAAAAAAAAAAAAAAGAAGAGAGGAAACTGCTGCATGCTTGCCTGTTCCTGGAGCTGGTAACATGTTTAAATATATATACACCCTCCTTTTGTGGTGACCAATACACGTGGGCATGCACGCTTCACTTCTATACACACAAACAGATGAGAGGGACAAACAAGTTAAAACCCTTGGCAAGAGGCAGAGGAAAGAATAAAAAAGGTCTGCTATCTCAGCATCAGCCAGTCAGACTGCATCTCCACTGATAAAGCATTGTTTTCCTTATTCATGAGTTCTTCATTCTTTTCCCCCTCCTCTGAAGATCATCAAGCAATACAGTTTCCCACACTCCAGCTATGTCCATGTGATTTTTGGCAGATGGACAGGAAATGACTGAACCTGGCAAAGGTCATCATCAGTGGACTACACAACATCCCTTTTATTTCCACTCCACCTCCCTACAGCAACTGCCACCACCTGATTTACACAGAGGTAGACAAAATGCCATCAGTAGGGCTATCACTGCTTCTGAGTTTCCCTAACATTGCTCAAGTGGGATACATGCCTACGTCATGGAAGCACCATGGAAAAGCCCATATTTTCCTTTCTTTGTGGGCTGCTGTTCACAGCAATCCAGATAACTTTGTGTGTTTACTGGAAAAGACCAAGCCTGTCTAAAATCAACTTCCTGAACCAATTGGTTGGGTTCATTTGGTGCTGGGTTTTATGGCTTGGGTTTTTTGGGGTTTTGGTTTTGGTTTTTTTTTTCCTGCAAACCTATTGCCCACTTAGTAATTGCAGTCCATGAATCAGTCAATTTGTGTCACATGTCCCAGCCACCAAAACCAATTCTACCCATGGACACGCACACCATACTTGAGACAGGAAATACCAATTGCATCTTTAACTACCTATTTACAGCAGCAAACTAAGAGGTATGGATATGAGCTGTGAAGACAAAGCAGTTCTTTCTCTACAGAGTGTTGTGGAGCTCATCTTTACTATTACCCAAGAGCAAAAATGAGTTCAAGCAGCAAGCCCTGCACTGTGGCAAAGACTGCTCTGTGTGCATCCCAACACAGCTGCCCCATTTACATGTGTCCAGACTCTGGACAGCTTTTGGCACTGAGTCTCTGCCTTCAATACAAACAGCACAGTTCTGAGGGATGATTTTTCCACGATGCTGTTGTAAAGATAGTTTCTGTGATAAACTCCACAAAGCAATATTGGGTATGTAGCAAAACCACACAGTGACGCCTTGGTGTCGAATGTGACAAGGAAAACAAACCCTCATATGGGCCAGGCACTAACTAACTAACTAACTAACTAACTAACTTTGCTAACTTACCCTCAAACTTTCTGTTACATCAAATAAAATTAAGATACTAGTCAAGGCTATTGTTGCTTTTTGTATAATTAGCTAGTGCTTAGAAACATTAATGAATCTTCACAGTGCTTCTGCAAAATATGAACATAAATATCACTAGTATTTCACAGATGGGGACAAGGAGGTGGAAGCATGAGGGACCTCCCTATCTCAGTCAGGATTAGCACTAAGGCATCTTGAATCTCAGACTAATGCTATAGCATGTACTGAGATACTCTTGATGGATTCTTTCAGTAAAACTTTCAAAAGCAACAGCCTTAGCCTGCCAGCTCATGCTTTCCCCTATTAAAGCATTTAGTAAAGATATTTTGGAAGCAATTTGATGACATGAGGGTCTAAGAATCAAAGGTCCATCTCCAAAATCATCTTAGAAGCTCAGAGGTTGCCCTTTCCAGTCACGTTAGGTATCCTCAGCTGATCCTCTCTCACTCAAGCACTGTAGGACACATGGCTTACACAAAATATGACGTGACTTTTCCTTTCAGTTGGAAGTCCAACTGCTTTGGCTCAAGCCATGAGACCATGATGCTCCTTTGGTCACACTCTCTCCATCTCTCAGAAGCCAAATCAGTCTGTCTCCAACGGAAATCACTTGTAATTTTCTTATCGACTCACAGCAGTTTATTGCTTGGTTTTATTATATGTTGCTTTCTTAACAGAGATGGACCTCTGCTATTTTGATGGAGTAAGTACAGTGTCCTTGTGGAACAACATCTGATAGCTGTCCAACAACAGTCACTAGACTGGGAGACATGGACTTGGGAGTCAACTGACCCTCAACACCAATTCACCCATTGCCACCAGCTCTCACAATCAAACGGGGCCAAAACCACCAAGAGGACATTCAAAACATTTCTCTCATCCACAATGGTCCATGGATAATACAATACTGTTCCCCTTTAGCCTCTGCAAGGTCAAAAATGCAAAAAATTCCCAATAATAGAGCGGAAAAAACCTGCAGAAAGGGACAAGGGTGCACACAAAAGGCCCAGGTGGGGCAATACGTGACACGGCAACGCAACTGATCTTGCAGAGAGCAGTAAACACAAGAGCTGAAAGGGGAAGTGTGCTCAGAGTGGGCTTTCCCTCACTGCCTGCTGAGGCACCTGAGGTTGGAAGGAAAACCCTCTGGTGGGTGGGAAGGGAGGGGAAACAAGGAGGCAAGTGCATGTGCAGTGTGCTGGGTGATGCTTGCTGGGTTTGGCTAGAAGGATGCTCCCTGCCATCTCCAGCTGCATGGTCCAGCACTCACATGAAGGTTCTCTCAACATCTTTTATTTCTAATTTATGGGAAATTTGCTTCTTTTAATACTTCAAAACATACTAATGTTTTTGTTGCATCTTAGGAAATGTTTTATTTTGCATCAAGTGGAATGTCTTAGGAATGTTTTGTTTGACCCCAAACTATTTTTAAGAGTACTTTTTTTTAATTTTAAATTTCTTTCTTGATAATTTAATTTATGTGTCATGTGAATGAGCTGACTGTTCCCTGTTCACTATCTCCTTTGCCATGGCACTAACTAACTAACTTTGGTACCCTCAGGGCTCCTCTTGGTCCTGTAGGACCACTGCAGAGCTTCCTGGAGAGGCAGGATATACTGTTTGTGCAGATAAAATAATTGGCATTTTCCTCTTAGTTCCCACCTTTCTAACAAAATATTTATTATATACTTAAGGAGATTCAGCTGTTTGCTGCCTTGAATGCTCAAGTTTTGCCTTATAAACCTCTTACTATTACAAGAAGATTGTGTGTTCTCCTGATACTCAGTGCAAGCAATATTTTGGCCTGGATTTGAGTTTCACTTCTAAAGCAAATGCTGTTCTTTGATTTTGCTGCTGCTTGGATACACATCCATTCATGTCTGTAGTACCATTCCAGGAGTAGCTGGGTTTTGAATAAGCACAACATTCTTCAAAGGAAGATTGCAAAGGCTTTCCACTCATTTTTAAAACAACATAACCTGAGTACTCAAGAAGACCCATTTTACAAACAGGACAGATGAGATCCAAATAATTACCTGGCTTGTTGCAGGCCCTACATAGAGCTTAGCAGCAGATTTGGAATAGCATGCAAGATGTTTACTCTTCAATGCTTAAAGTAGTACAAAACTTCCCTTAAAGCAACAGGTTAATCCCTATCACATCAAACAGCTGAGTACTACAATTTACAGTGCCTTTGTCATCAGATTTTTTTTTTCACTGTTTTTCTGCTGGCTTTGGGGTGGGAGGCCACTGTCGCTTTCATAGCTAACACCTACAGTTACCCACAATGCCTTCTCTCAACTGGTATTTTCCATTGTCATGTTCAGCTTTTCCACTGACAGAAAAGTAAAAAAATAATAATGCTGAGAAATGAAGGTTAACACGTGACCTCTCTACCTGTCAAGGCTTCTGAAAGAGGAACCTTTCCTTTGCTAAACAGCAGATGCCATGGTAGCAGGATGTGGTGAGCTGTTACACCACATTTTAGTTTAATAAGTAGTTTTTTTCTTCTTGTATTTAATTTTGCTTTGAAATGCCCTTGAAATGGAAATTTTTGCTTTACTAATTAGCAAAATCAGTGTCTTACCGATGCAACAGTTTGGGTTCCTGCACGGAACAGGACAACCAGATATATCTGAACAAATGTGGGTTCCATATATAGATGTGAACTTCATAGGAAATGGAATATTTTTAACATTTGGTGGCTGTACATGGATTCCATCAACTGGCAAAATTTCAAATTTCTGCAGATATCTGCTTTTCTTGCATCTGACTATCAATATGGATAACAATGTGACCTTTTGTTTTAATAAAATACCTGTTCTTCTGAGACAAAGTTCTGCCTTTCAACTCAGAGACTGATCCTGCTCAGATCAAAGAAGTTACAAGGTCGGTGGTGCAGGAAGTAGGGACAGGGCACATGCAGAGGGTTTCCCCAAACTGGGCAGCTTTTAGGGGATACAAATAAGAGAGTTTGGAAGATTTCATGCTCCTAAAGATGAATTTTCCCAAGAGTCTGAAAAAATGGAGTGTGAGCTGAAAGCCATGGTCAAACCCACAACTATGAAGAGCTGAGTCTACAGTTTTGTGAGGGAACAACATCAGTTTGAAAACACATCCCATCCCTGTTCACCTTGTAAGCAGTAACATCAAGTCTCCAGTTTCTGGGTGGGTTAAGCTGCTGTCTCCTCACACATCACATACCAAAGGCTGTGAAAGTCAAAGACCATCTTTCCAATGACTTCAGTACACTTCAGCAGGAGTCCAGCAAGGCTTGCACAAGGAGACTGAGTAGCAGAACCCGTGGTTGTATTTACTGTTGCACCCCTTTACCACTGTACACTTCTCTTCCACCAGTGAGCTTTGTGGCTCTCCTCTCTTCAAGTGTTGTGACAGAGTTGAAGCAAAAGGGTACTGAGAGGTTTTGTGTTGAGCTGATGCCTTGTGATCCACATGTCACTGTTCCCTTGTAAATAGAAACGGCATCAACTCAGTTCCTTCAGGATGGTTTTTGATTTCCTTATCAACAGGAAGTGCCACATGGTATGTCCTAAGATATCCAGGCATTCAGGATCACGCAAAGTTTCTATCCACAGCTGACTAACCAACCTTTGCTTGTTACTCCATATTCACCTGTGTCCACTGGGGACCATTGCCTCTACCATGGAGCAGAACTGAAGATGGATATTGAGATGCCATAACAGTTTCTTGATGAAAATGAACAAAACCAACCTGCTCTGACTCGTCCACATGACGTGGAAAATACAAGTAATACCAGCTGCACCTTTCAAACTACGTGTGTGGAAAGCCTGTGGTAAATTATGCTCAGATTCTGCTGTGTTCAGACAATAACACTTCATCTTTCAGCTGGATGTGCTGCCCAAGCAGTGCAGTGCCGTGTTTGGATACCAGGTTTGGACCACGTTTGACACTGGTCAGACTGCACAGCTTCTGGGTCACAACCTCCAGAAGATTTGTGGAAGGTTTGAGCAACTTCCAGAAAAGAGTAGAAGTCCCGAAAGCAAAACTGCCTCAGTCTGGCTCACCATTTTTCCCTTCTGGCAGAATTCACTAGCTCAGGTCAAGCCTTGCTTGGATACAACTACAATGCTACCCAGGTCAAGGATTTCTCCACATACCTCATTACACAGTGTGGATGTACCTACTAGTGCACTGAATTTCTGTGGTCACTATTCAGCATATGAACAGAGACAGGACACATAACTCAGGAGTGAGTATATGAGTGTGATGCTGATGTCACACTACCTGTAGTAATGCTTTGTAGTCTGATATTCACTTTGCTGTTTATAATTACTGCCCTCAGACTTTTTCACCAGCAATAATGTCATATCTTGCTCCATCAGTTTCTTGCGCTCTTGTATGCCCTCGATTTCAGATGAAATGTCACATATTAGCCTCATTGAAGAGGGATTCAAAGTTGCAAATGAATGTAGAGGAAGCAGAAATGCAGGAGGAAAAAATATTTTTCTTATCTCCATGTACAGATTTTATTTTAAGAGAAAAATGGCTAAATATAGACACATGTACAGCAAGTAGAGCAATTAAGCTCCTGATATAAACTACACCTCATGATTAAAATTCTAGTTTTTATCAGGGTATCTACTTTCTCACTATTAATAAGTATCACTACTTTCTGACATATGAAAGCTGCAACAAACAATAGAGAATTATTACTGAAGTCATTGAAAAAGATAGGTTTGTCTTAGAGAGGTTCTTTTTCAAAGCTAGTAAGTATTGTCCTGTGAGTAAGACAAAACACCAGAAAACAGTGATACAAATTCCTGAGGTGCCAGACTGTAACGTGAAACTATAGATCGCATTATGACTTACTGAATTAAAAACCAAACCAAACAAGTCTCGTGAAGCAATGGAAAATATAACTTCACACGTTCCATAAAGAAGTCAGACCTTGTATTACCTCAGGTGTCCTGGATGTGTTTAAACCTTAAACTTATTTTTATCTGTTTAATCGTAATAAGCCACCACTACAGGGCATGCTATTTTTGGAGACAGTGAATTGGACAGTGGAGCAAGTGAGTGACAACAAGTAGCAGGTTTTAATAAAACATGATCCTCCCATAAGAACGTCAGCTTGGCATGATGGATGGTATTGTTGTGCATGACAGCCATTAACATGGAGTCGTTTTCCTACCTGCTCTACCCTCTGCCTTATTTAGCTCAACAACTCCAACTAATGCAAATCTCCCACGGAGGCTGCGCTGTGGAGGACTAATGGGAAAGGTTCCTTGTAGTGTGATGACAGCGCTGTGCAGCAGCAATTTAACTGAGGCTCTTGACTAGGTGCCCAGACTAAATGAGTCCCATCCTATCGCACCAAAACCTGGGTCTGGATTTTTTTCATCCCTCCCATATGCAACCCTGGAAACACCCTGTGTCTCTTGTTCTGCAAAAACTTAGGGATGAATTCCCCGGCTGCTGCAAATTAGTGCAGGAATCAGCAGAGCTGCAGTGATTCCCAACACCGGGCTCTAAACTTTAGCTTGTTTTTACTCTCAATCTGAGGGTGGCTGCGCTCAACCTGATTTACCCTTTTAACCAACAGATCAGAGAATCAACAGGAATTTAAGGTAGCCCTCACTGAGGCCAACCTTGCCTGAAGCGACCGTAATTTGGGCTGTGCAGAGGATGCAGGGTCTGCCCTGGTATGATGTTTAACACACACATACACATACATGTGAGGATAAGGCTGGACAACAGACAAATAAACCACATTTTAACCAAAATGATGTGTTTACGTTCCTAAGAGCATCTGTAAGGGAAACAACAAGGACATATTTTACATTTTACACAAAATTTCCACATGAGAGACAAACTACACAAATGCTACCTAAGGCAGCCAAAATCCAAGGTCAGCACTGCTGGATGCTTTGTGGGTACCAGTCAAGAAGCAATAAGGAAGACCATGCACCACTTTACCAGAGACAACAGAAATTTGCCCCTGCCACAAGCAATGCAGTAATGCAAATTGATCCTGGTGAAGAGTTCTGCTTTTCAGTCTAATGCCCAACAGTGAAATAGTGTTGTCAGAACCCAGCATTCAGAACTTATGAATTGTGCCCTGAAGCACGATGAGACTGGATTCAAAATTGAAATAAATTTAAAGCAATTCTGTATTTGCCTATTTTTTAGCCTCCAGACACCTCTGGCAGCATTTAGTAAATCCTGAATGCAACTGAAACGAAACATCCTTTTTACTCTTTACTCTCATATTCCTGATAACTTCCCTCAAGGTTTGCTGTACCTCACAACCAGTCAACTACAGCATGGACAAGACCTGAAACACGAGGCTCTCAAAGCACCCTGTGGATAGAAGTGGAAGGTTGATGACCCCAAGGGCTGGCAGCTCCCAAGGTTTACAAGCAGTGAATGGGAGAGGGGAGTGAGTCTGGACCATGCTGCAAAACTCTGAGCCTGACACTGAAGGGGACTTCATGCCCTGGCAAAGGAGCATTCCATGTACACACATTCATCTAAGCACTGGTGATTTCTTTGGGCAGCTGACACCAACCTTTAGGACCTCACACAGCAATCTGTATCAGGTCAGGCCTTACCACATAACACAAGTAGGGGTTTCTCCATATGCTGGAAAAATAACAGATTTGCTTTAGAAAACAAAAAAATTCTGAGGGTACAGGAGGGGAAAAAACTGGACCAAGGGAAGGTCCACAATCTCTACAGCTTACTGATTTTAGAGTTTAAAAAAAGCCCAGTAAGGCTGAATTTCTTTATCAATTATACAATTATTAATCTTTTTAGAAGCTTTTCCAACATTGCACATAATGAGCAATTCATCAAAGCATATTAGGTGCCACAGAAGTTGCATTCAATATAAAGGGGTCATTAAGTTTCTTGTAATTGCACATTACTGAAGCTTTTGTTAGTTCTAAATCAAATCAATGAGATGTGCACGTATGCTCTTTAATTGACTTTATGTAATAATAGTGTGGCCCCTAGTGATCATCTGGAATCCTCCAAAATGAGCCACCTTGCACGGCTGTTCATAAAAAACCAGCTCGTGTGCAGCTGGGCATATCAAATAAAGCAAAGGAATAATGAATGGAGGAAAGAAAGAAGCACTTTGGGTCACACAGCAGTATTTGCTGAGTGCCCTTTTCTTTCCGTGGCAGAGAATGGCTAAGAGACCCAACTCTTCTTCTACTCACCCAGCTCAAAGTCTGATGGAGTAACATGGCCTCAACACTGGATGAGTCCTAGAGATACGTTAAAACAGGGTTTATCAGTCTGGACCCTGAGCAAGAAGGTTTTTTTTTGGTTTTTTTGTTTTTTTTTTTAAATGGATCCAACTCACCCTCTTATCATCATCATCTCTTCCCTTCCTTTTCATCAGCAAAGTGTGTGCTTAGACAGAAAAGATCAGTGTTACTATTCACATCACCTAGAAAAGAGGGCATCAAGGCAGAGACAACATTATGTTGCTGGCTATACCTTACCAGATATGTCCATGTGCTGCTTCAGGGGTGACCACTGTTGTGCCACATCTGCACCTAGGCTGTGCTGAAGGCTAAGCCTTGTTTTGTAACCTCTAATTCACAGGGGTTTTGCTCAGGGAGACAAAATTATGGCCATGAAGTGACTCAGTGAGTGGCCACATGCTGCTGGGTGGGGCTAATGAAATTTTTATGTGTTTGATAAGGGAAAAGAAATCCACCTGTAAGCCTGCTGGGGGTAGGCTGGGAAAGGTCATACTAGCTGGGGGAAATCTTTAGGTGATGGAACACAGCTGCTAATGTTCAGCAGTGAGTACAGATGAAGGGCTGGCTCTGGGAATCTGAACTGGTGGCTGCAAACAGCCCACAAAAAATGGATGTGATAAAAAGAGTCATGCAATAAATTTGCTTGTGGCATGATGACCTGGTCACCACCATAATGTGAGCTGTACGTAATGCCACAGGAGTCCAGTTTAACCACGACAGCAACTGTGGCTGGAGAACATTGCATTTCAAAGAAGAATGCATGTCATCCCCACCACAGCTCCTTGGACAAGAGCACTGGCAGTGCTTAATGAAACTCTTGCATTGGTTTTGCACCACACTAATGAGGTAAAGACCTTTTCCTAGCATAACTCCCATCCAGTTTGGCTGGGAAGGTTTGATCCAAAGGCTGATTTAGTGGACCTACCCTGGAGACATATCAATGCAACTTGGGCCTTGGTGCAAGAAACACCATCTGGGTGTTAATAGGTGCTCTCACCAGTACAGAGATATGGATGTGAAATTTACTACATCCAGGCAGTTGCTGGACTCCAGTACTCCTTCAATGGCAAAACCACCTATAGCAAGCATTTCAAATTATAGCAGTTGGAAAAATTCTCTTATTTGTACATGGTGCGACACAGCTGCAAACTGAAAAATGTCTTTTCCTCTTTTTCCCTCTCCCACATGTTGTGTTTAGTTGCAGAATGGCTCAAGCTTAGGCTGGACTGACAGAGCAATGTCAACAGTAAGAACACCAAATCCAGTTGCAAGAATTCAGTAAGAATCACAGTTGGGCTCCCAGGAAAGACAAACCCCTCCCACTTGCAGCTCACTGCTTGACACAAGAACCCTGCTGATTCTCAATGCTCTTGACTAGAGAGGAAATTTATTCCACCTCTAAACCTGCTGCCAGCACTACAGAACTAGGAACAAGGCACTTGAGAGCAGGCACACAACACTCATCTCTCAAACACACTTAAGGACCTGAAATTTTATTTGAAATGTTTGCATTGTGCTTTCCAAACAACTACTTACAATGTGCAACAGGCTTCTTTTCTGCCTCTTTTTGAGTACCTGTACTCCAAAACTCTTGCTTCTCAAGAGCTGAGAATTGACAGGGTGCTTCTATGGCCCTGGCTGGGATCTCACAGCACATCCAAATTCTAGTAGGAGTTGGCCTGGACTTTTGAGAGGTGCTCCAGGCAACAAAATGAGTGGAAGAACTTTTAACAGTAATTCAAGAGGGGCTTTAAAAAATTTATTAAAGCTACAATGAAGAAAACTGGCTGCTTACATGAGATTCAGTCAGGTCAAGTCAGCCAATTCAGACCAGGAGGAGAATGCATGAAGCCTAACACGGGAGCTCTGGAAAATCCACACAACTACACATTGCTTGAAGGACAAGCAGCTCCCTGCTTCCCAGGGAGCTGTCAGAACAGGCAGAGCCCAGGACCTAGCTGTGGGTATGCAGATGTGCAACACCTGGCTCTATCCTCAGAAGCACCCTTGTGACAGAAGCAACCCAGCAAGGGTCAGCTCTTGTTGAAGACACTGTGAACCCAACATTTTTCAGGCTGGGGCCTTAAGGTCATCAAGGACATTCCACTGACGAGATAAAATTAAAATCAAAGGTTTTGGTGAAGGGCTGTGCAAGTCTATTGTTGCTTGCTCCACACAACAGCCCTTCTCGTGCATCACACCTTTTGTAAAACATAGTGCCATGAAACAAATTATTATCTCCAGTAGCTTCCGTCTACACACATTTCTGAAATACTTCCATTCCAAACTGTTTTGAGAGGAAACATTAAAAAGAATGGAAACCTGGCAATTAATCAGATGGAAACCTTTGTTTCCACTTTACAGAATAGGAAAAAAAGAAGAGAGAATTATAACAAGAATACCCAACATTAACTGCTAAGCAGGGAAATGAAAGATAAGAAGAGGCCAGGGACTGGGAGCACTGGTGTGCTGCATGCATTTACCTACATTTGGACATAGTTCTAAAGGGTGAGTCAGATCTGTGTTTGCTGTTCTCATACAGACACACATAAACACCTAGTTAGGAACTAGGTTTTGACAGATGAAAATTCTATTTTTTTAAAAACACACAAAATAAAAACCTTGAAATTTTTTTCAAAGCATGGATGAAAGTTTCTCCTGGTCAAGACACAGAGCAAATATTTACAGGTGCTGGGGAGACACCATTTCCTCCCTTTAGGCTTCAATCCAGTGTCTGCCACATAATTTTATCCATTCAATGAATTTTTTTTTCCAGACATCTGCCAAGAGGAAATAACTTTGCTGTATTGGGAGTCTGGGAATCCTAGAAAACAATCTTAAATCCATAAAATAATTGAAGTGCAGTTTTACTGAGCTGTTCAGTTCGATTCTGATTTTTACTACAATGTCAACAAGAGTTTAATTTGTTTTAAAGTTTAGGTTCTTAAATCTGAGTGATATACGGTAGTTTACAGCTTGCTGGCAACAGCTACTGTGGAAAAAAAAATGGAAAGTGCATATAAAGGCAGTTCTAAGTTTGACATTGTGAAAGCAGGGAGCAGTGCCAAGAGCAGCAAACAGCATGGCTTTCCCAATCCGGGTTGGCTTTAGGGACTGCTTGCTATTGACATCAGTCGCTATGGGATACATTTCCCTGCTCTAACAAATCTCATCTGGAGCCTGTAATTAAAAAAGAAATGTCTCAAAGTGTAATTTTTTTCCCTAAAACTTTTACAGATGTTAACTAGACTGCTAATAGTGTGAGACATCTGAGGGTAGACATCTTCCTCCTTATCTGCTGTGTCAAAGAGGAAGATTTCTTTATTTACACCAGTTCTAAAGGTAGTATCTTTTCTTTGTAAGTCTTTGTGCGTAGGGATGGTGGTGCCTTTTTTGCTAAACCACTTGCCAAACTGAAAGGTTTGGAGGTGTTTTTCTCTATAATTTCTTCTTTTTTTCTTTCCTTTCAGAAGTCACCTCCAGAGTCAGTCTGATTTAGAAGGTACTCAAAGTGACTAAAAATGTCTTTGCTGAGCAGATTAAGAAGTATCCCATCTGAGCTGTAAAATTATAATAAAAATAATAGTAGTAGCAATAATAATAATAATAATAGTAGTAATGATGTAAGTTTCCTGCTGCAGTGACTTTCCACCAGTGTCTTTGGCTGGCGCCCTTTGCTAAGTGCTGCTAAAAGCATTTACAGGAGCTGCTGGACAACCAGGGAAGCTGATCTGCTTTAGGCACACACTGGACACGTGAAAAAGGGATGAGTTTTCAGAAATGCATGTCCCTGGGGAAACAAAAAGGGGTTTTCTTGGCTCTTGTTGTGCCATGGCAGCAACATGGAATGCTGCTCCCAGCCAAGCACTCCCTGTCCACATGAGCATTTCCCTGGTACCCTGCAGGTGGTGATGACCAAAACTCTCCTACCTGAAACATGCAGGCCAGACACAGTTGTCTGCTTAGGCTTTTCCCTCCACCAACACCCCCCTCATCCCATCTTTTCGTTTTTCTTTTTTCAACCAGCTTTGATTGGAGCCAGAGCCCAGGGTAAATCAGAGGAATTTCTAGATTTTTCTGAGTGCTGTGAGCTCTCGCTGCTTTCCGGTACCTACTTCCTGCCATATCTAAAGTAACAGCAGCTGCAGGGGACTGATAGAGAAGAGCTCCAGGGGAGAAATTCTCACAAATGGGGTGGGAAGGAAAAAAATAAAATAAAAAAAAAGAGGACAATTATTAGGGAGACGATAACACAGAGAGCCAGCATCAGATGCATTGTTGGAGTGAACAGCACTGTAGCCTGTGGATGTTGCACAAATCCTGTAAAAAGGCCATGAAAATGATAAGTCTCCATGTTTGCTGGGATAACAGAGGTAGCTTTACAGCACTTGTCCTATTGTATGGAGTATCATGCCTTGATTAGCTCATGTCTCCAAGGGCCAGATAAGCAAGGATGAATGTTCTGCCCTAGAAGCTTTCATGCTTTCTCTTTGTCATGGCTATCTATGGAGAGCTGCAACAGAAATCTTTACACACATAAAGAAGGCCCCCTCTTTAGAGAAAAACATCACAGAAAATGGAAAATTGTTGAAATTACCCTGTTTTCCCTGGAGAACACGTGGTGCAGTGTCATTGTCTCATTACAGAGCACTTGAGTACAGCAACTCAAGACACTTCCAAAACAGACAAGGTACACTCACACAAAATATACTTGTGCACCATTCAATGTGCAAGAACATATTGAGATCTCCTTGAGATCCCTTACAACCAACCCAAATATTCCTTTAAATATCAGCACACCCAAACAACCAAAGTGAGCAGCAAGTTGGTCCTACTACATGTACAATATACATGTACAATACAGTACAATACATGTACAATACAGTATTTCAGATTACTGTTTGTTAATTATATTAACCTTAATATAATCATGTAACAGAATACCTACAGTTACTCTGGGAACTATAACTTGTGCCTGCATTAACCTTTGGGCCTTGAAATTGTCACTCAATAGAGAGATTTTTATGCATTATTTCTTTTCAACATAGGACTTTTTTTTAAGAGCATTAAGTGATTGTGTTTTGGAGCTTGATCCAAAGAGCACAGAAGACAACAGAAGAATTCCTACTCACTTCAATGGGCTTTGCATCAAGTTCTTATTGAACATAGATATATAAAGGTGGTCTACAAATGCATGATGTAGTGGTCTGATGACTTGGCAGGACAAAATCAGTCATTGTATTGTAAACACCCTATTTTGCTCATTACTCCCAAAAGATCACTTTTGGATTTTGAAATATTTTAATATTGATATGCAAAAAAGGCAAGTATATCTATTCTCTTATTTTGCCTGAATTTTGAAGCATGCAAGACTTCTCTGACATCAGTAGACTTCTTATTTTGACCATTCAAAGAGGATAAACATATTTCTGTGTTTACTTCGATGTGTTGGGTTTAGTGCATATGCACGTGGGTACAGTTTGATCCCAGAGCCCTATCCACTTTCTAGGGATAGTGGAAAATGATACACAGGGTTTTAGTAGCAGCATGTGGTTTTTGTTTTCTAGATTGTAAACCATTTCTCGAGGCCTAAAAATCCTTGCTTTGCTTGAGTACACAGCTCAGCTGCCAATTTTTAATTGTTAAAACAAGATCATGCTAAGCTACTTGGTTCTTCACATCTCCAAAATAGGCTCCTTAAAACATGAACCATTTTTGGTTCACGTTCAGGTAATTACACAAACTGGCCAAGTTTAGATAGACTCAACAATAAAAAAAACCTCATAAAACTGGAACTAGTTAAAGTCATTTTTTTTTTTTTACAAAAAGATCACCCTTGACAATACAAAGAGAGTGAATCTGTATTCCTGAAAAAGATGAAATAGTTAGAAAATATGAGGCATTGTCTAATCCCATTTTAAGCACTGTTATGGCTGTGCTTATGGAGCAGTACATTTATGGTAAACAGGTTAAGGAATTTGGGAGTAGGATTAATGAACTTTCCTTTCACACTAGACTAGATCAGATCTCAGAAGGAGATCAATCTGCCATGATTCCCAACTTTTCTTCAAGAAAGGCGAGCATAGCAAAGGTCAAAGACAGACTAAAGAGCAGTACAGCAATTATTTACTGACATGAGACTGGAAAGAATCACATGGAGCACAACTTTAGACACGTAGGAAAGAATGGTTCATTTTATGCCACTAATCATAGCCAAGGATTAAGATATTTTGGAAAAGCCCTATTATTTCTCATTCTGCAAATCAGGATTTCATTACTGGTAAATCAGGAAATTTATGAAGTCTATTCATACAAATTAATTTCCTTTCCTGATTTCCATTGGCATGTGAGACACAGATACATAATAGAAATAAAAGTCTGTAAAGGAAAAGATACACAGAAGTGTCTGTTAGTACTTAAAAGGGGGGTAATCTCAAGGAAGGATATACCTAGAAGAATCACCCCTGCAGCTACTACATTTGTTCTTAAATAAATTGGGTTTGGGTCTGAACAGGTAGAAATCAATGCAGCAGCACTACATCTAGATGGATCTATGCTGATTTACTCTAGTTATCTCTATCAAGAATAACCTAAAGTTTCCCCACTCTAAGGTTTTCATTTTGCAGCAGCAATGTCTTTTCCATTTTATGAGAAATATTCCCACCTAGACAACTTAACAAAGAATTCTTACAATGAGCCTAGAGTCACAAGGTGTGGGGGTTTCCCCCTTCAGTGGTGCTTCCCCTCAACGAAAGTTTTTCATATGAAATGTAAATCTGTCTTCAGACAACTTTCTGAACACCGACAGTTTTCCAAAAATAGGCCCAGGGAGGTGGTGGCCACATCCCTCAGGGGACTGTGCACGACAGAAAGCATGATACAGCCTCATCTGGCATCACAAGCATCTGCCAGCCCCTCCCTGAAACAGCAATGAAATTGTGTTGGACATTGCAGAAATCTACATTTCATCATCAACTAAACCATAAATATAGCCCTGAAACATCAGGCATATGTCTGGCTGATCTGTGGCTGGCTGACCAAAAATTTTTAGGGCCACAACTCGCACCATGAGACACAGAAAGTCCTTTATCTTACCACCTTCCTCACTAAAAGACAGACAGTAAGTTCAAATTTCAAAAGCAGATTATTTTTTTCTGAATTTTCACCTAATGACCAAAGAAATGGTCCATCCATTTATAGACTTCTTGGCAGGAAATCTGGCATCTCTACCAAAATCTGCTCACTTTTCATACTCTGTGCTGAGTGCTTGAATCCAAACTATTCCTTATAATAATAAAGTCTACCCCACAGTTAGCTAACAGTACTGTTACACAAGGGCAGGCCTTGCTTCCAGCAAACCAATTCACAGGAACAGAAGGTGCTCTGGTTTAAGATGGAAATATTCCCTGTAGCAAAATTCAGTGGAAGGGAAGGCATTAGAGAGTTTTCTCTCTTACTTTGGCAGATGATTTTTTTTTTTCAAAAGTGATTTTAGTCTGGAAACACTTAGACATTTTTGATGAGACACTATTCATTCCAGGTGCTTTTCCTAAGATAATATTAAATATAGCTTTGGAAACTTCAGCAGATGTTCCAATTTTTCCTAGTTCAAGAGTTTTTTTGCTACTACTCTCCCTTTATGTAAATAACTGACTCTAATTGATTCTTTAATACACTGATTCATAATCTGTTGTGATTCCTCAGTTAATTTACATGTGACTTTGTTAATATTTCCCCTGATTTAACACATCCTGTTTTAGAACATCCACCAAAGTAGATGGAAAAAATTGTCATGACATTTGGATCATATCCTAAATGTAAATTGAATGCCATCTTTCGAAAGTTGCAAAGTAAAGGGATTTCCTGTTTTATTCTTCAATTGTATAACCTTGAAAGCAAGCTTTTACAAATCCTCCTCTGCCTTGTCAAGGTCTGATCACTTCTACTCCTTCTTGCACTATTTTTTCTGGGTGGTTTCCAACTGGGGGAAAGTCAATGGATAATATATTCTTATTTTTTTCATTTTTACTAAATGCCCCGTTACACTGTGAGTCTTAAAACTGACATGAAAATTTCTCACTAAGTTCAGGTGATGGGACTGTATTTACTCAAAGAGCACTTCACTCCGTCCACCTTTCATTTTCACCATATTTCTCAGGGTTTTTTGGGCTCCCTACAGAAGCTCTCTCCACTCAGCAATAGCATCGAAACCCTTTCCTCACTTTATAGAGAATTTGTCAATAGAAAATGGAAATAAGCCATGGGGTGATCTGAGGGTCCTGTCCCAGTGGAGCTGGGCCACCAAAACTTCATATCTGCAGGCAATGTAGCCATCTCAGATCAATATGGACAGACTCCTCTACACTCTCTCCTCAGATCTGTGAAAGTTTAATAAGCACGTTGCACATTACATCATCTCATCTAATTTTTCTCTATACTTAAAGTATTTCGGGGCAAAGTGAGGTATTCTGTAGACACACTTTTCCATGGCAGTCAAATCCTGGGCTATTACTAGTCATTTGTACCATTTCACTTTTAGACAAACTCCTCTCTCTCACACCCACATTCATCCTTTCCTCTCTTCTTCCAGAATTCATCTTTGCTCATGTATTTTTTTTTTTTCATGGGGACGTTATATTTAACCTTTCTCTCATTTCTCTTTTTCTCAAGCTTTCTTTCACTCTAATTACATCCCCAGGTAGTTTCACAGCCATACTCGAAGTCTGAAACTTTAAAATGCTTTGCTTAACCATGCTACAGCCTCATGAGAAAGCTTTTATTTTTTTTTTTAGTGAGTTTCCCAAATAGAATAAATGTATATACACACATGCACTTGCTTGTACTTGTCACAAAGGGCCTCAACCCTCCACATGTGCTGAAGCCTCTGCAGGGAGCACCCCATGTAGAGCCCCTGCTTTGACTGGGGGTCCTGGAGTCCTGCAACACACATCTGCCTCTGCCAGCACGTGTCAACCCAGCTGAGGGCTGCAGCTATCTCTGTACTTGTAAATTAGCTACTAAAATAGTGCAAGAAGATGCTTTTGTATTAGCATGTCCTTCTGGCAAGCCTTTCCTTGACTTCAGCACTGCTGGTTCCTCTTTAAGACTTTAGTTTACCATTGAAATAGTGTGAAATAAACCCTCTAAACCCAAAGGTGATGGTCACCTTTATCTATACAACTCTGACTATGGGCTCAATAGGGCAGAAATCAGCAGTTTGTTTGGTAATAATGGAGGTTCACAGGTTCCTACCAGGTGGTGGTCTGAGACAGTTCATCCAGTTGTGAGTCTGTGGTTTAATAGATTGTAGTGTGCTTATCTGGCCTGTAAAGATCCAGCATGCATTTCCAGAAACAGTGGGAGAATTCCCAGAAAGTTCTCTGAAGCAGCCATTGCCACCATGTTTGTCTGCTGATGCAAAAAGCACAGATTTTGTGGTTGATGGCACTTTCTGCCCTAGAATCAGTTTTGCTTCTTTTCCTTTTGTAATGAGGTCTTTCTTCATCCTACCATACTCTCTATGTGGCATTAAAAAACAAGAAAGAAAAAGTTATCTAGGAGCTCAGGGTCTGGAGTAAAGCAGCCATCTCCATCTCTGATGGCCCCTCCAGAGAGACCTTGTGCAGTGCCTGGCTGAGGTACAACTCACCAGAACTTGGACCCATTATAACTCTTTGCAAAATGGGAATTTGCGTTGCATCAATTCTAGTAACTCCAGGAAATTGTAGCCCTTGACTGCTGGGGCCCACAGGACATCTCTCTATCGTATCAGGCAATGGTTAACAATGAGCCAGGGAAATTTCTCAGAAGAAAGAAAACAAACAAGAGTGTGCAAGTGAAAAAAATCAGGACCAGTTTCTCTGCTAACCTCTTTTTATATGACAATTTTACACATAGTCAGGTTAGACTGAGAACATTTGAACCTCCCTATTACTTCCTACTACAGATCCAGAGACATTACTCTGAGGAGAAGATGCCTGGAGAAGTTGTTAATGCCTTATGCAGATGCTTTGAGGTGAAATCCCTTCAGTCAATACCTGAGTACAAGTGCAACCTGGAGCTTGGTGGAACACAGTCATCTCAGGAGAAAAAAGGAAGCCAACAAATAGTGAAGAGATTTTAACACTGAAGAGATAGTGAAGCAATTTTACGGGTTGCTTCAGTCTTCCAAAAAAATAACTGGATAGCAAAAGCTCAGCATCAGTGACAACCACAGCACAGAGGTGTGCAGCAGCATGAAGCCAGTTTTCAGAGCTGCAAGAGGCATTTTGGTTCAGAAATTAACTGTGCACAATGAACGTCCACAGGATGGGCTTCATGTTTTAGTTGTGCAAAGGAAAGGCAAGTGAGGAACATGCTTGATGCTTTATTAACATGAGCTGGTTTCCAGCAAACTATGTAAGGACCAAATAATTTTAATGCACTAATTATGGACTTTGATAGCCCACAGCATTGCTTTTTCAAAACTGTTCAAGTGCTCATATTGCAATTTACATGTTCAGGAACAATACGGTTTGGGAGCTTTGACACTGTTGCAGCACCACCTCACTTGGCTTTCTATTTATCTTGCAGTAGGCTTCATGGTGTGCAAAATGTAGAAGACCTATTGACAAAGTGAAGCCTGCAAAATAGGAAGAGGTCTGGTGGAGCTCCCTGGTTTGCTGACAAACCCAGCCAGGCTGGCCAACAAGGAACAGGACCATAGTTTTCCTACTGTATTTCTTACTCACCAATTGTTCCCAGGTACTTTTAATGCCCAGACTTTGCAGACTTCCTCAGTGACAGAGGAGGAGGGGAACGTTTTGAGGGTCTGCTTTTTTTCATAAGCTTCCTCCCAGCCTGGAGATAAGCCTGTTGTGGAAAGGCTGTGCCTCCTTTGGTTGCAATCAGCATTAGCTCCTCAGAGAAGAGGAAAGACCTGGAGCCAGGTTATCAAGCAGCCTGCTCTCAGCAGCGATGGTCAAGCCACTATCGGGCCCCTGACCAAGCCCCCAGCTGTCCGGCAGACACAGATGAAACAATCAGTGGTGCCATGCAGAAATCTGCTCGGAAAAACTCCCTCTCTGCCTGTCTATCAGGGAGCAGGTTTCCATGAATGCAGCTATTATGTGCACTTTAACTACCAGCCATGAGCTTGGTCCCGTTCCCAACGAACCCAAAGGGAACGGTGTTATTGACTTAAGTGGGAGCAGAGGCAGGCCCTCCACAGCTTTGGGATCCAGCAGCTTGCCAGTGCCTCACCAAGTGAAGTCAGGGAGTCTGCTCATGAGAGCACTTCCTCTGACACGTATGTGTTTGCTGGGCTGAGGCAGCAGCTTGCTCCAGCCCAGCTCTGCCAAGATGCAGCGGGGGTCTGTGCGATATTCTGCTCCCTCGAGAAGATGGGCCTGCTACCACAACTTCCCCAGAAATGTTTTTCCAGAATAGGTTGAGGACACGGGAGCACGGAGGCCATACAGGAGGCACGAGGCCACACCTGACCAGCTAACAGTGCTCAGCTCAGCAGAAACGATTCAAACAAACAACATATTCCTAAAATAATGTGCATCGGAACAAAGCTTTCTCACGAAGCTTCTGCAAGCCATGTATTTTCCTTGGCTCCGCTCCAGGCCTAAAAGCAGATGTAAATGTTACCAAGGCTCAGATACAGCAACTTCTCTCCCAACCACCAGGGAAAACTTACAGAAAATAACCAACAAAACCTTTACCATTTGAAGCAGCAATGCTAACAGTCATTAATATGGAATTGGAAGACTGAGTCAGGCATGGGAGTGAGAAGCAACTTCTTCCCCGGCCAACTGCACAGCCACCAGAAGAGTTGCCATGCCAAGCAGTTCTCAACTGGGAAGAGGGGGAGCAACACAGCTTCAGCTGAAACACTTACTGACTCCAAATGTTAACATGAAGGTGTGTGTGCAGATGCACATCAAGCAAAGCTGTTTTTACAACACTAAAAGTATTGCTTTCTGCAGCTTTCCTGTCACTTGGCCAGCCTCCTGCTCCCTCCGCCAGTGTGCCATCACTGAATGGGGCTGGATCCACTAAGGACTTCTGCCTTGAAAGCCTGAGTCTCAAGGACCTCTCTGGAAACCTAAGTGTTGACGTTGAAAGAAAGCAAAGTTCCCTACTGTATTTTCCAGCATACTGCAGCTGAGAGATAGGCAGGTCTGCTCTGTGGGCAACTGCACACCTGGGGCTGGAGAAAACCAGGAGGGACACCTAGTCTGGTCATCTGTGCTTCTGGGGGCTTGCTTCTGGTGGGAGACCCAATTCATCAGACCCGCTAGAAACAGCAAAACCCACTCCTGTGGGTATGTGGTTTTGTGTAACAGGACACCCCTCCAACCCAGACGTGCAAGTCCACCGAAGGTCTGACTTGACTGCATTACTTCAGCCCCCCCTTACTCATCGCCTACAACCCAAGCCCCAAATGTTAACGACTCAGCACGTTTTATCACAGTAGCATGTACACTTTCAATCATCATTAGAGATGAGGAGGGTCTAGGCTCAGGCACCACGCCAGGTTGAGTAAAACTTTCCATGAGGAAAGCTATTTGTTTTCTCCCAGAGCTGCAAGGCTTGGCCAAGAGGGAGGAAGGGAAAAGCTTGCCCAAGCCAAACTGAAGTGTAGACAGTGTTACTGGGCTTTGCAGACTACCTGTGTGTTGTTCTAATGACATTTGGACTACTGGAAATCACTGAGCGAACTCAGGAGTTTTCAAAGGCATAATTGTGGCTGAAGCAGACTAAACTTAATGCCTCAAGAGCCAATCGCTTTAATCATGAAGCCGAGATGTATGAAAAAGGATACATTTCAGCAAAAGAATAATTCTGTCTGCTATGGTTCCTGTTCAAATAAACTATATCACCAAACCACGTGCATTTCCAGAATATAGAGGGGTAAAAAAAGAACATATGGTTTAGAGGCAAAAAAACTTTCATATATACTGTATAGGAGATATATGGACTTGTCAGACATCTAACGGTTCAACACTGTAAGCAATTCATGGGAATGACATTAGCAATAGCTCATATTACATCCAGGAGTTACAGCTTTTACTGCAAAAGTTATTTTTAAAAGAGCCATGTTTAAAATGAAATGGCTGGCAGGGCTGCAGCTTTCAGTAACACTTTACCTGTGGTTTTGCCACTTTTACATACTTATTGTGGGCTTAGTGCTCCCAATTTACCTTTTCAGAGTAAAATAAAAGTCGCAATGAGTGCATTCATTGGCATGGTGCTATAAAACTCACAGCTGTGCAAAGACAATCACAAGAACAAAAGCCTCCTTGTTTGGAAAAAGATGATTATGTGGTTCTGATACTTTCTGCTAGCCACATATCCAAACATCAGATACCTTTGTATATGGCCTGTGTATTTTCATCTTTCTACACAAAGATTTATAGATTCGATCAAGTCAAGATCAGGATAGAGACCTTTAGCATTCATGTGGAGAGGAGGAGGCTGAATTAATATACAAAACTTCAGACAGCAGATCTGTCTTTCAGATATTGTTATTTCAGTTCTGGCTCCTACACAGGACTCAGGGCGTTCTGGACAACATTTTTTTCAACAGTGTGTGGAACCCCGGCCCCATGGCCAGCAATGGGAGCATGTCACTGATTTCAACAAGGCTGGGACTGTATCTCAAAAGTTGAGATTAGAATTCAGGCACAGCTTGAAGAAGCTGAGATTTTCAGCTTCAGTACTCAAGCACACCTTGATTAAAGAATCCTCCAGGATGCTTCTTTGCTTTCAATTAAAATCTGCTTTTGCAAAGTTTTGTGCATTAATATAACAAATGGGATTACAGCTTGTACAGTACACCTTGAAATCTGCTGAGAACAGAAGTTATAAGTTTTTTCCTGTTGGTACCAATGTGTTTCCCCCTTGTTTTTTTCAAAATAGCTTCATTTTCATCTGTAATAAAAACTACATTCTTTGATGTTTCTAACAGCAGGAAATAATTTCACAACTGAGTGTCACTCTGCTGCAGGTAAAATATCTAATAGCTTGTGGGAGTGCCAGTTAAAACCTGAAAAATGTTTCTTGGCATTAGCATGCTTAATTGAACTTTCTCCATCCAGTTCCATGTTCCATTCAGGCTACACTAGGTCCAGGAAAGGGAAATGGGGATAAGGAAGGTGATTTCAAGTCACTTTCAGCATCTCCTGTTGTGAGCCTGGCCAGTTCCCAGCTGCCTGAACATCCGGAATGCTGTGTGAACTTCCACTCTACTGCCTCTGGCTTGAGGTTTCTTCTATTGCTAAGAAAAGCAAATAAAATTTTGAAAAATTATCTGAGCTGCCATACAGAAAAAGAAGGATAACCTCAAGAGCAGTCTAGCACAGATTTTGACCCAAGTACTAGCTAGATGACCACAGAGAGGAGCACGTTCAAAAATGAGATGTAAATTAGGTAAATTTTCACATCTGGTTCAAGGGACTAGGAAGAATTCTCATCAGCTTGCAGCTCCCTCAGACTGGCCATCTCTTCTGGCAATCTTAATTCCACTTCATGTCTGTACAGCACAGCAGATACATCAATACTAAAAAAAAAATGTTTTCTCTTGAAAGTAATTACAGCATGGACATTAGGAAAAAATTCTTCACAGGAAGAGTGATTGGCCATTGGAATGGGCTGCCCAGGGAGGTGGTGGAGTCACCATCCCTGGAAGTGTTTAAAAAAAGACTGGATGTGGCACTTAGTGCCATGGTTTAGTTGATGAGATGGTGTTAGGTCACAAGTCGGACTTGATGATCTCAAATGTCTTTTCTAACCTAGTTAATTCTGTGATTCTGTGACTTGTACTGAAGAGGTCCCTCAAGCCTACCTGCTTCATGATTTTCCATGAGCTCCACCATCCCAGCACCCCACACTACTCAGGTTAGCTCTGAAATGGAAATGTCACTTAACTTTCACTGTCTAGGGCCTATGGAGACATTGTCTGTCAGGGTGCCCCAGTGTACTGCAGGTTTCTGCAGGAGCTCCTGGCACAGAGGACAGGAGACACTCCCTCTCCCATTGCAAAGGACCATGGGCTCTTGCAGAGGACCAAACCCAGGCATAAATAATGTAAAAATTTGAACCACTTTTAATCAAATTTTCCTGTGAAATCAGCAAAGGCAGTCAGCCATAATCTTTGCTAGGAGGTTGAAGTAAAAATTATTTGAAACAGGTTCTGGCATACAAGCAAGATACCTTTCAGTATCAAGAGCATAGCCATAATATATCAGGTATCACTTTATGGCGTGAGTTTTAAATATGTTCTCTATGTGGAATCATATATTCACATGCTGAAACGGACAGCACACTTCATGAATAGCCCAGGTGACTACTGTAGATTTTTAAAACAAATTGCCAGGACCAAAACTTATTTGTCAAATGGAAATCTCTTTGTGTGCTCTCTTTATAACACGTCAGCTGCCCATCATTACCAAAGCAGAAAGATACTATATAAGGAATATATATTTACAGAAATTCATTTACTCTTTTTTCTTTTTCCATCTATAGTTTGCAGTATAGATAGTCTATATTTGGACATACTCCAAAGCTATAAGCTGAAACCAAAAAATTTCTGCTTATACCTGGTCCAAAAATGCTATGCATATATTAGATACATAAATCAAACCTCCCTAAGGTGGTAAACAAGCCACCAAAATTTTATAAAATATAACTTGGGAAAACCAGTTAGGTGTTTTATTTGTCTTATAAGTCCTGTAAGAATGTTGGATGTCTATACCTCATAGTTTTAAAGTAATTTTAGGTAAAACTGGAGATATTGAATAGCTACAAGACATGCTTTTCAAATGGAGTGATGTTTTGAGAATTTAATTTTTAATTCAATTAAAAGATGTCATTAATGAGGGATATAAAGAAGTTGGTATTAGAATAGCAGACAAGGAAAGCAGTTAAATACACTCTCATTTTGCTCACAGGTGCAAAGATTGAAAAAAGTACTGAAAAAAAGTTTGAATCATGCTGTATGAAGAAATTTAAGCTGAATCAGTGAGACAACAAATTGTAAAGACATAGAGAAGCAATGTGTTGAAAGAAAAAAAGAGGAACTCTCCTTGCCCATGGACGAGATTTGATATTCTGGTTTTCAGAATACAGCTAATAAAGTACTACAGATATCCCTCCCACTTCTCCAACAAGAAAAACACTTAGAGGTAGATATGATACCAGTAATAAACAAAAAAGGCTTTAAAGCTCCTATTTGAAAAAAATCAGGCACGTGAAAGATTAGTTGTTGACCCACTCGCCAAAACACATTGTCCCTTATTTCACATTTATGGCCAGAGGTCTGAACGAAGCAGCATCAGGCACAAAGGCATTGCACACAGTCTTTGCCTTTTCCATGCCAATCTCAGTGAGCTCCTGGGCCCAGGGAAACACCAGGAGCTGGTGGTTTCCAGGCAGTCACTGTAGCAGCCAAACTGCCCTTTGAGACTGTGCACCGGAGCCCAGATGTCATCCTGCCCTAACTGATAGGTGAGCACGAGAAGGGGATTTTTAGCTGAGACAGTTGATCAGATAGCTGCTGGGGAGGATAAGATCACAACACACATGGTTTCTACTCACACTTAATCTGGCCTGTGGGTGGGCTGCTGCTGCCAAGAGTGGTCCTGCAGCACCCCTTGACTGAGAGCATCAGGCTTCCTACTCCTCTAGAGGGCTGGACCCAGCTAGAGGACCAAGGGCTGACCCAAGGGAAAACTATGTGAGTTTTGCTATTTCAGTCAGGCTAATTTTCCATTAGCCTGCTCTGCTGCTCCATAATCAATTGATATGACTCAAAGGAAGCAGCAGGAACATGTGACTGAGAGCAAGACGGATTGAGGCCACCCTTTCCATAGCAGCCTGCAGTTACATCAGATTAAATGTAATGTGAAACCAATGTCTGCAGTGGTGGTGAGAAGGCTGCCTTCATGAAATGCATATAGCACAGAGCCAAGGAGGCTTCCAGCCTGACTTGCAGCTTTGTGCTCCTGTGCTGTGTGTCTGAGGCATGCAGGAGCTCTGCATGGTTTGAACAGGGGGTCCTGCCCAGCACAAGTCCAACCAGACATGCTTCCTTCCTGCCTTTAGCTCCTCGGCCACATGCTTTCTCTCTCAACTGCCCAGATACTGAGACAAGTATGAAGATGGTAGTAGTCCACTCCACATTTCTACAAGGGCTTCATTTTGCCAACTGAAAACATAAACTGGATGATCTTTTCTTCAGGCAGCATGATAAGGTTCAGAGAGGAAAGGACTCTGTGGGTTACGCTCCACCAGTGTGGACCTTGAGACTAACCTAAATATCAGTTTAGCCATTTCTGATTAACCCCCTTAGAGGGACCTGATGGCAGATATATATTTCTGGGAGTACAAAAGGCTGGGATATACTGTTACCAGGACTGTTATGTCTATGAGTTCTTTCTTGGTATACAGTTCTTGTGGTCAGCCACAGAATGATTTTGATAGCCTGCTGGATGCCAAAAGGGAAGTATATCTGAATCTGGCTAGCTGAAGAGATCTGCAAAGTCAACCTCAAGTATCAGGGCACTGTACAGGGTGGCTTCTACAAATACTTCTGGTCATCTGCTGGAGGGCTGGTGTTCACGTGTGGCAAGAAGAGGGGATGGAAGAGAGATGGGGTTAAAGGCTAAATCGTTTATGCTTTGTCAGAGAGAATGAGCATTGCTGAAACAAACTAAAACCTTTCTCTCAGACTACATGGCAGGAAAGTGCCTCTGTTCTTCCAGGAAAAACCTGAAGTAGACATGGCTGAGAAGCTTCATTCTCCCTTCATCCCTGAGACCCAATCCCATCTCTCCAATAGAGACAAGCCAAAGGCAGATTTCATGGTTCTGTCAGAGAAGTGGTTGATGGATTTTTGAGAGGTAAGGGAGGTAGACTGCCCATTCCTCATTCTTTTCTAGAAAGACACCTATAGAGTAGGTTTAGATTTTATCTGAATTCTCTTCCTTCCATAGATGACTTCTCTTTTCTCTCAAAATCAAAATTTGCGCACGATGTTTTGGGTTGTACATATTTCTTATTTGGTTTGTTGAAAACTTGCTCCTTATAACACAGATAAGTGGTAAAAATGCATGCTATATGAAGAAAATCTTGTCACAGAAGATGTTTTGTGCAAAACTTTAGTGAATTAAATTCTTAATTAGGAAAAACTCCTTAAACCTGTCTGTCATGTAAGGAATAATAACTTCTGTTAAGAAAAATAATTTTCCTAGATTTGAAAAGCAAAGGGCTGCTACTCAGGCTCCAAAACACTAATTTGCAATCCTAATTCAGTGAGTAGCATGCTGTTTAAAATAGAATGACAAAATGTCCTTTTTAAAAAAAAACGGTGCAATGAATTGTCTTTAAATTCTCTCTGAAGGACAATCATGTTCAGATGTTCCTTGGCACCAATTCATTTCAATGCAACCATTTAAGAGGCATTTCTTCTTCAAATAGAGCGATATGTTATATAAAGTTATGTGGCTATTGGAAGGGAACTCACACACTACATTAAGGTGAGGGACGAGAATGCTGCTGGGATACTTAGCAGCAAATGCTAAATCACAGTTCAGTGAGGCCACATAATCAAATTCCATATTATCCCTTTCATTACATTCAGCTAATAAATCTTTGGAAACTACAGTCTGACAAGTTTATCACAGTATTTTAACTTTTCACTGGTGCATGTAGAATACATATACATACAAAATCTTGTAAAAGCCAAAAAAAAAAAAAAAGAAAAAGCATCAGCAAGGCCAATAAGAATGGAAAAAAAATAGTCTTAATGTCAGATGTAAACAGACTGAAAAGTTATGCTGAAAGACATGTCTCCATTATTAATTTGAACATTCTCAACTGAAGTAGAGCATTTTATCATTTAGTTCCAGTGAATAGATTTGCACATCAGACGTTTCACTGCATTATGAATGGGACAATGTTAAATATTTTTTCACTGCAGCTTCACAGGTCACTGGCGTGGGCATAAGCCAAGAACATACAGTTAAGTTTATTACAACATAGCTATCAGTCATGCAGCTAGCTCTATGCTAACTAACAGCATTTAATGCTTAGATAATGTGGTTTCATTATCACAAATGAAATGAAAGGACCCTTTCCCGTATAATAGAGACAATCCAAGCAAAAGTCTGCACCATTCCACCAGGCTGTTAATTGAATTTTTTTTCCACCAGGATTCAAAAGAAGAAGGAGGTTAAAGGAACTCACTGATAGAGCAACATGGTGAACGCAAACCTATGTTGCAGAAGACTTACCATCATCCAGGTACATCTGGTCCAATTCCTCAGGTTCTCGCTTGATCGTTACAGGAATAGGGGTCAAATTATGATTACTTTCCTCATGCAACTCTGGCAATGACAGTGGTTGGATTGTTGGAGACTCATTTCTGTGAACCTTCGGCAGTTGCTGCTGCTGTTGACTCATTATGGATGAGTGAGTTGGACTGCAGGACTGCAAATAGGTTGGCTCTTGGGTAACAGATGGAACTGGAGAAGAGGGACTGTTGGGATAGAGTGTTTGTTGATAACCAAGGGGACAGCTACTGCTCAGATGTTGACTCACCTGCGGCTGCAGCATGATGTGAGATGATTGCTCGGGGGAGCTTGGGTGCACAACTATAGACTTTGGCACTTCCTGTATGGTGGGGACGCCTCCAGCAGGCTGTTGAAGTCCGAGGTGACTGTGGCCTGGGTTGGGGATGCACTTGTAAGGAGAGGACGAAAGGTCATGCAGCTTGGGGCTTGCATTGGGAGAGGGTGACATCACGGCGTTTCTCTGCTGACAGGAGGCAAAGCCAGCCACGAGGCACGAACCAGGATCAGGGGGCATCATGATCTGCTGGCTGTAGTATGGTTTAGAGAGAGGGCTTAAGCCTTGGTTCATTGGTCCACAGGTTTGAGCAGGCTCATAGTCATCTGTGGGTTCTGTTTTTATAATTGGAACTGTTAAAAGAAAAAAGGTTTTAAATAAACATGAGTTGCGTATTGGTATGATCAAGTTGGCTTGTGGCTAGGATACCCTTTGCAAAACAAACAACGTCGTGAATAAGACTCTGTGTGTCTTTTGCCTAGTTCTCCCACCCTATAAAAAAAAAATGAATGAGTCATCAGCACAAGAAAGTCACAGCTGGTTCTAATATTGAAAAGGACTATTTTCTTTGGACTCTCCTCCAGCACTAATGTGCTATAAAAATCTATTTGCAAATAGCTGTGCTTCAGTGGAAGCTTTGGACCCAAGGGCTCCATGGATTTGTAGTAATCAAGGCAAGAATTTTAACTTGGATATACTACTGCATTTCTACGGCTACTGATGGGCCATTTGATAAATGTCTGCACACTCGGTAAACTGGAGCATAAAAGGTAGAGACGGGGCTTTCAGAGCTCAATGAAAGTAAAATTGCAAAGATACACGACAAACTGCTGTGTACAAGAAGTTTTCAATTATGAGGATATTTTTGAAAGAGCGGGATTTGATTTATTTAGTTTTTACATAATTTTGTCTAATTTCTGCTAATGCCAGCTCCTAACAAATATTAGTCAGTCTTTGTCTACTAAGAAAAACTGACTCCTGTTCTAGACCTCTGCTTGCTCTACATTGTCCCAAAAGACACACTAACTGAGCTGTCGTGTCTCTAAAAAACATCAGAATGGGACAGAAATGACTGTCAATGAGCATCAACTCGGTCATGACAAGTGTAGAGCTGCTTTCTCAAATTGGACAAGATCCTTCCTCAAATCAAAGTGCCTTTCCAACACTGGCTTTCTTTCAAATCAAAGTGAGGTGCCTTTGAAGCTTCTGATACAACAGATGCTGTGCAGAGCTTAAAGACACCCACTTTCTCTATCAGCAAAATTATAAATAATAGGGCCAACTTAGTCTGTAGATGTATTTTCTCCTAGACAGATGCAATTCTAATGCATATAATGCTTGCATATGGATGCATAGTGGAATTTATCTTCTTCGTAAAAAATTTCCAATGACACCAGAGGATATTTTTCAGAATATGCTAATAGCCAACCCATTGTGGCACAAAGTTATTAATGAAGCATCTTTGTACAACTCAGTTCAGAGATACGTGTGTTATGTGAGGGTCTCTGACAACACTTTTATTTGCATGTGTTTTACAAAAACCCTTATACATTGTCCAGCCATTTACTATGTTCACATATGAGTCTTTTTGAACCCCTAAAAATGCACGTGTGTGCACGTGTACATATAAAACCTCTTTTAACACTCACAAATTTTGCTGGTGGTGAATGCACTTCACTACTCTTGTTTTATAGTCCCCTAGCCCCTTGTTAACTTTGTTCCCTTTATGTTCTTTTACATGTAGATGCTTGCAACACTTGCTTCAAGATTTCTAGCACCCCTAGTAAAAACAGGTCTATATATGTAACAGATGCACAGGTGCTACTCAAGACAAATGTGCTAGGAATAAGGGACTGCCATTGGGTTCCTCATAATCTTATTTTCACCAGCTTGTGTGCTACATACTGGCTAATAGGGCTACTAACACACTTTGTTGCAGAGAAGCAGACTCCAGGTTCAATGACAGCTTTATAAAACTACTATCACACCCTTTATGAAAATGCAAGACCAAAGAAATGCACCTAGATAAACATAGCAGCTCAGATATTGTAAGAAAATACCTTTAACAAGTTCCTGAGCTAGCAAATATTCTCACATGTTTTATATTAGATCCACTGTGCTAGCACTAACCACAGCACAGCTGGAAATATGATGGTTGTTGAACACCGAATTTTCCCAATATATCACAGTTATAGAAACACCTGTGCTAAATAATTCCAAGATCAACCACTGCTAATACAACTCCAATAAACCCTGGAGCTGTCTGACTTGTTATAACCTAGGGAAGGGTTATAGCTCTGGTGAAAGGCAGGCTGAAGACTTAGAGAAGGCAGGTTCCCAATCTCAGGCTGGTTTTTCATTGTAGCACTTCTACAGGCACAAACTTTTCTACATGATTTGCGAAGCCCTTACTTGTCACTTCCCTTTGAATTTGTTCTTTATAAAAGCAATGCCATGGGGTTCATTTGGAGGTCTGATTAGTGGCCATGAATATTGTGAATCTCTTTTTGCATGTTGCTACACTGAAAAACATGTGCTGCAAACAACAGATAACCAGTAAGTCCTGCTCTGCACCAGGTGAAGGACCAAGGGGTGGTAGGGACTCTATTCCATACCTGTTAGTCCAAAAACTCTCTTGGAGATGGTAACAGAAACCAAGGACAGTCCTGGCTGGCTATAAGGTCAGAGTTCAGAGGGAAAATAGAGACTGGTGTTAATTACAGAGCCAGTCAGGGTAGGTCACAATAGCTTATTTGCTAATGGCAGGTTGGTAGCCCAAAAGGGAAACAAAGAGGGATATGAGATTAGGTAGCACCTCCATTTTATTTGACATCTGTTTACATTGTTTTGCTCTGAACTGATACTCTTGAGCATCAGTTATTTCATGTGATGGAAAACAAACTGTCTATAAATGGACAGACACGACCTGCACTTTGGCTTAGAGGTACCTGAATCTGTTCAACTGAATTGTCTCTGTTACCTTTTTTAATGTGTTTTTTTCAACACAGTAAAAAGAGTCACCTCCTTGCTCAGTATTATGTATTTTTTGTTTTTATGCTAATCTCATCACTAGAACAGGTATCACACCAGAAGACAGAAAAAGTATTCATGTTGAAATGGTGAAGGGATTTGTATCTGACTTTTTGGTGGTTTGCCATTTACACAGCCATTAACTCTGTGCAGAGTGAATGTATGCATCTTACCAAACTGGGATTGCAGCCACTCATCCCCCTTTAAAAGACTACAAATGTCTTCATGGGTTAACAGTTTGGAGAAGGAAGGTCTGTAGGATTTTTTTTTCATGGAGAAAGGATTACTAATGATCCAGATGATGTGTCCTGGTTACTCTGAAAATACTCTGTGTCGAAAGTTGATGTAAATCACCTTATATTCTTTCTTTGAAAGGGCAACCATTTTCTTCCACTTTTCAAAGGACTGTAGAAGGCCCAAAGCAAGAGCTGTGGGTATTTCAAGGCACACCTTCCAAAACCAATGCATGAACAGCCTGTGACTGCTCAGTGGCTATCCACTTACCCTCATGGTATGTACTGTGTTCCTCAAGCAAGTTAGAATACTTGCATGTAATAAAGCTACCAGTAACTAACACATCCTATCCATTATCTCACTGACTTCTGAGGGACTGAGATGCTCAGCTGGGGTGACCAACTGCAGCTGACACAGAGCAGCTGAGGATACAAACCTTAGTGCCCACCTTTGTCATTTTCTCCTAGGTAGGAACTCAGTGGGCTCCTTCAGAAAATCAGATAATATCCTGGCTTGGAAGGGACCCTCGAGGGTCAAGTCCCAATCCTGGCCCTGCACAGGACAACCCTGGGCAACCCACAGAACAACTCTGCACAAGGCAACACAGCAGACAGGCCTGTTCACTGACCAGCTGGGGACTAGTGTTACCACTTACCTATTGGCTCATGCTTGATGAACTGCAAATCTTTACAAACCTGAGCTCAAAAAAGGGAGTTTGAGCTCTGTTATAGATTCCTGTGGAGGCACAGTAAGCTAGCTGCCATAACACACATCCATTTCCATTGTTACTCACTCACACAAGCGAGTATTTCACCCAGGGAGATGCAATGAAATATTGACAGTACCACTCATTTTCTCAGGATTAATATTTAACAGAGAATAGTATTAGCCTGACTAACTTCTAGCTCAAATATTTCAAATCTTAAATAACTTAAATCTTAAAACCCTGCCAGCTAAAAGAGACACTTCTAGTCACACAGCAGGCCTGGACTGGCAATTAAGTGCAAAGCCCCACAGCTGTTCAGAACCTGCAAGCACTTTCAGCAAGAAACCAGACTACTTCTTAAATCCAGCAGAGCCATATCAAATAGCAACAAGCATTCTGTCTCAAAACTGCTCCATGGTGCTGAGATAGCATCCAGTCTTGCAGACTCTCAGCTGGCTAGAATGAAAAATTGTGACTGAATTTGGCATACACTGAGATTTGCCAATAATAAACTGCAGCAAGGAAGCCAGAATTTGTGAATTGTAAACACAAAAGATGATACTGTTTTTACATATGCTGAGGATCTGGCCCTTGCCATAAAAAGGGAAAAAAGAATGCAAGTTTGGTCTGCAAGTTTTGGTTAATTTTTAAATGTCTATTACATTGCAATGCATTAGGTCAGCTGATAGACGATTTTAAATAGTTCTCAATTTTGAATATTAAAATATGACAGAGCTCACTGTTCTAAATTAGTGTGATAAGCAAATTAATTACTGCTAATTGCTTTTCAATGGTTCGATGATGCCTTCTTAGACTCTGAACTCATGTCGTTATGTCATCTAATTTAATATGAAATTCTGAGAACCACACATTGGCAGCAGCCCTGGCTATAAATCAAAGCTTCTTACTCAGAGAGACCAGGGTTATGACATCATACCGAGGCACTGGTGCAAGACAATGGTCCTTCTGTGTGTGTCTGAATCTGGGAGAAATATTTCAGCCAGTTCTGCAAGCCCACATTAAATGAAAGGCCTTTCTAGCAGGTAAAAAGTTAATATATCAAATGTAGAAGAAAAATAATAAATTATGCACATTCAGTAAAGGGAGTCAGAAAGTGCTCAAATATAAATTATATGTATTTTTTGACAATTCTAAAAAGTCTGTTTGGTTTCACACTTTAGCAATCCATATGGGTTTTTAAACTTTTTTTTGGGGGGGGCTGTTATTAAAATATGTGAACTGAGAAAATATAATCATATAAATTAAACAGATGTTTATCCTGATTGGCATTTAACTAACAAATTCTTATTTCCATGTAGTAGTATCACTGTAGACATTTATGGCACTATAATATATTTATTTGACCCTTAAGTTTGATTGAACCTATCCAACAAAATAGCTACCTTTCATGGTGCAGACTATGATGTAGTTCCCTGGCACCAGCACATAGATTTTTGTTAGAGTATGAAAATCAAAACACTACTTTTTTCATCGTGTGCACACACACATTTCTTCAACTTCTGGACTAAATGTCTCTCAATTGGTAAGAATTAGAGGCGAGCCTTTCAAAGAAAGTTGAGGAGTGAGGTGTCTAAATCTCCATTACTGAGCTGAGGTGAAAGGCTGTTTGTGCCTTTGAAATCCTCCCTTGTCAGGCAGTTCTGATACTGGCAGCACACCTTCAGAAGACACTGCACAGGTCAGCTCAGCTCCTGGTGCTGCTTTGCTGCTGGTCAACCAGGGACATAGTTAGGGATGTGGACACATCTCCACGTACAGCTCAGCCACTCTGGATTCATGCAAAGACAAAGTCCTGGCTGATGAGGCAGCAGTGGCTGAATCCAAGCGTGCTTGAACCAAGCAAGGACCTCACCCCTTGTTCTGACTGTGGAGCACTCAGTGTTAGGGAGGGGCAAGGGGTGGCTGCCCTCAGAAAATATAATCTCCAATTCAGTAACACCCGAGCAGCAGTGGCTGAGCAAAACTGTCTGAAATGCCCTGTCAACACATCTGCAGCAGCAGCAATCTCGGTGACAAGGGACAAGCACTCAGCCCCAGGGATATTGTGAGACAGCCACTACAAGGACTTGTGCAGATGCTCTCTGTGAATTGGGTGGTTTTCCCTAGGCACCTATTAAACCAACACATTTTTAAAGGTTAAGTTACTATCAAGCCTTTGCTTTTAGTTAATAAATCCAGAGCATGGTGACCCAGAAACAAAGGGAACCTCATGCTCAAGAAGCTGCAGGCAGCAAATGTGTGAACACAGCTTTTATCTGCACAAGTATCTGAACTCACCCTCTCTTGCTAGTACACTGCTACTGGTGATGCTCCTCGGGTTAACTCTGACACATGCCTGCCTGCCCTTTTTGGGTTTATGTGGATAGATTTTTATGGGATCAGATGCATATGTACAGTTTTATACAAGAATAGCTCCAGGGAGATGAAAGCCTTGCTCATACATATAATAATATAATTTCGGACATTTTGGCATATAATTTTGGACAGTACCATTATCTGACTTGGAAGTGCTTTCCAGCTAACTCATTTGCTAAATGCTTTTCAACAGCTGTCAAACTATTAGGTTATTTTGCACATATTTATGAGACAAAAGATTATATATGGTAGCTTGGTGCATGCACTGCTAAACGAGATGTGGAGGAGTGGAAGGTAGGTGGAGGGCATTTGGGTTGTGCTAGTACAGAAGATGGACATTAGTTTTCTTTCAAAAGGGGAAAATTCTTAAAAAGGCACCAATTTTCCATCACAACACTTTATTAAATCCTACAATGCTGAATAGGAAAATCAAGTCCTGTGATATGCCCACTAGGGCTACTCCACTGCTGTTCCCACGGTGTGGTGCATCACCTGGCTCCACTAGTGCCTTGAGCTGGAGGTTTAACTGTGCACAACACCCAGGCTACACTGCACAAGGCTTTCTATGTCATCTCTGTCAGACATGTCATGTCATCCATCCTCTCTGGAGAGGTGTTTGGACTTGGCGGACCTCAGCCACCTCTGTCTTTGTCTTCAGAGGAGGATGCAGTTCCTCCTGCAGTCTTCCTTGCTCATACATTTCACCTCCAGTAGCCTCCATCACTGCATCCCCTTTAGGATCAATCACTAGATTAATTATGGGCTAGATTAATTATGGTGATCAGCCACTCGAGGAGAAGAAAAATAAGCATCTCATGTAATCCAGCCCATGTAATTCTAAACCTCACTCCCTCACATACATTTTACCTTTTGGCTTTTAAGCTAATTGGAAGATCCTAAAGCCCCACACTTGCTAACATATGCATGTGAAATCACTGAGAAGGGAGGCAGTCTTTGAAATGCTCATGCAGGCTGGGTTTTGCCATCTGAAAAGGAATATTTGAAAAGGGAGGTATTCTCAAAAGACAACTTTCTGCACTGGAAGTTAACTATGATAGGTGATCATTGCTGCTGTAGAGAATCCTGATGTTCAGACACAGCCAGGGACTTTTATATAGTGCCTGGCCACCCCTGCCTGTCACAGGGACATCACACAGGTAATGCTTCTTCCTGGCCTTCTACACAGAGAGGCAGATTTCTGCCTTTAAAGACCAAGACAGGCTGCATCTGCAGGTTGGATGTGGCTGGCTAGGCTCTGGCTGACTGCTGAAAATAGATGTCATCTGGATGAAGTGTGAGCAGCTTCAGTGGGCACCCACTGTTGGGTACCCATTAGAACACCTGAGGGTGTAATGGTGGTGAGTGCATTTTGTGCATCCTCTGCTCTGCCACACCCCCCAAGTGGCTGCTGGATGGGATCAGAGGGGCTGATGTACCCAGTGGTGATAAATTTAGTGATTGTCCTAAATGGGAACAGGACTGACAAAATCTTACCTGCTTTTAGTTACTATGTTAAATGTCAAAAGTAACAATCAGCCACTGAGCAGCCAAAATTAACTGTATGACAGCGAATCGTGTACAAATGAGTAACTGTGATTCTTATTTTCACCTAAAATAAAGTCCCCTGGGGCCAACCTTTCTCACCTTCCCTTCTGTTGTCCTGTCCTGTCCTTCCAGGTTTGCAGCAGTCTGGCTGTTACCTGGGCTGGGTTGAAACACTTCCAGCAGGTCTGAGGCTCCAGGCCTGACTCAGCTGTGCTAAGTCCCCTTGTCGAGGTGCTGCCCACCTTGCCACTGCCATGGTCAAGCTGCATAGGCCACCATTTAGGATCCTTCCACAAGGCAGGCTCTGAATTTGGCTCTGCTTCCCCAACAGCCCCCAAATCACCATTGTTTTGCAGAAAGGACAAGGCTAATAATTTTACCAACTTCGAGCAGGAAAATTCATCAAATACTGAAGAGGTGAGAGGTGACAATGAGCATAAGCTGACAATCAGGTGTCAGGAGACAATCAGCATAAGCCATGTGCTGTGTCACAGAGTGGTAACACTTTGCATCCTCATTTTGTTGTTTTCTGCTAAGGCAGCCGATGTCACCTTTTAATTTAGAGAGTGAGGTGTGGGTGGAAGAGCTGACGTGAAACAGAGGCATGGCTGCTCAGTGCAGTCACCAGAAAAGTGCTGACTGCACCCATCTGTAGGGCAGGCAGGCAATAATTTTAGAGCAGAGGCAGGAAGTCAGGAGGATGGTGACAACAATGAGCAGTGGGCACTGCTCACCCTTTACACCAAGAGGTGGTCCTGTGAGGAGCAGGGAGTTTGCCTTTGATGATCCTTATGGGTCCCTTCCAACTTGAGATATTCTATGATTCTATTCTACAATTCTAAGAGCTTCACTTTGATGTCACTGTGCTGCAAACCACAATATTAAGGCCCATTTAGCTACCATAGGAAGGCTCTCAACACAACTCCACCCACAAAGATTCGAAGGACCTCCATCCCCACCAAATCACTGTGGGAAGGTTTTCAGAGGAGCTCAACACCTTGCAGACTTGTGCAGATGACTGCAGGGAGGCAAAGGAACTGCAGAAAAGCTGGCTCTGTGATTGAAGGCTGTGCAGATGAAAATCTGGCCCTAAAGGCAGTGAAACGCATCTCAAAATAAAAGTTGCTCGGAATATCAACACCATTTTAATAAATACCAGAAGCAGTGAAACGATTTTTTAATAATGCTTTGACAATTAAGAAGCCTGACAGAAACAGAAAACGGAAATTCTTTATCATCAACTCTTTGCAAAAAGCATATTTTTATATTCCAGTAAAAGAAACACATCAACTTTCCTTTTTCCATATTATTAAATGTTTTCTAGGCAAACTAGGCTGGTTTTGGTTAGTCAAATATCATTATTTGTCTAAATAAAACTCAAAGAAAAACTTTCCCATGTTCATAATTTTTGATGTTGATATTCATTAGATAACAGAAATCATAGAGAGCACTCACTCCTACCTGCAAAAAGTGCTTTAACACATTTCCTCTATTTTGATGTGCCTACTTAAAAGAAATCTGAACAAATAGATGTCTAACCCTCATCATTCAATGAGTTGTTTAAGTCTTCTGGGCAGGAGAACTCCTTCAGCTTTCTTAGCAGATGAAAACACAGGATTTGGAACCACAGCATACATGTCTGGTTGCTTGTGTGCTTCTTCAGGCTCTTCAGGTTAGTTTATCCCTCAAATTCTACTGTTTACATCTAGTGATAGCAGAAGACTATTCCTCCTGTTTCAAATGCACGTATGGGCCAATGATATAATAAATTCACAGAAGCAAAATGATACAAGGTCATAAGCAGATATTAAAACCAAGCGTTTTCCTAGAGAGTAGGGATCACAAATGCAGGGTTCACCAATGGCTTTCCAAAATGTTCTGCTGCACATAATGGAGCTTCAGAGCCCACCTACACAGAGCTGCAGAAATGGAGGGACTTTAAAAGCTGAATATCCAAGGGTCTGCTCACTGTGCTCTGCTCAGACTCCTGACTGAAGTGTCTGATCCGGAGCCTTCCTTTTCTAATTCTGATTGGATGTGGCAATGCAAAACGTATCAGTACTTACCATATGAGCTGTGGGAATTTACCTGTGCCAGAATGATATGGAAACTACTTATATTTCTGCACCAGACATGTCTGGGGAGGAGTCTCAAGAGCCTACAGCCTGCAGGCTCCAGGACAAAACTGATATGCAATTGCTCAGTGATGCGTATCATTAAAGTAATACTAAAAAAAATGACATTACAGTCATTTCTGTAAAATATAGGCTAATACAGGATTCAGGGATTGCCCAAATTTAGCAGAACGGTAAATCAAAATTTCAATTAAAAGTGGATTATGAGTACTCAGGTTTACAGTCTGTTCCAAGCCAAAGTCTTAAGCAAGTCCATTTTCAAGACCTTGGCTCCACTCGCGAAGCGTCTACTTTCTGGTTTGTTTGGTTATTCAAGCTTTTCTTTTACAAAGCAGCAAGATTTTCATTTTTACAGCAGTTTTTTTTTTTGTTTGTTTGTTTCTGAAGCAGGAACTCATCTTCACAAAGTAAGTCCCTGTTCTGCAAAACACTTGAGCTAAGAGAGGAAAGGTACAATCCTGCCACATCTCCGCAGCACGGGAGAAACCTTATGGAGACGAAACCATAACAGTCTGCTGGAGATGGCAGCTTGTGCTGGCTGCATGTCACAGAGCTGTACTCCATGGAGACGCTATAGGACCATCCATGGGAGGTGGGATGAGTGAGGCCACGTGTCCCTGGATCCACTGGCTGTGTTCCCCTAGGGAATGAGGAGAAATAGGAGCTACAGGAAAAAAACACCCTACTGCTCTGTGGTTGCGGTGGGAGCTGCCCAGTGAGCCCATGGCTCTCCCACACCCACCCCAGGAGCATGGCCAGTGGGCTCACAGTATTTAGGCTTTAGTCCATATATGTATGGTATTTTGCTTTGGCACAGTCCAGCTGAGCTGTAAAATATATGTCTACTGTGTGTCATGAAGCTTTCAAAAGCTCCCTCGCACAGAAATACCTGCAAAACTACAGCAGGCACTGAAATGATAGCATTTTGAATAGTCCTAAAGCACAGAAGGAGAGGCAGGATACCATCTGATTCGTGTAAAACCACATCTTAAACTTGATGATCACTCTGATACTTGCTTGTCAAAACCTTACACCTTCTCTGTTTGTGGGATTTGTTTAAACAAGAGACAAATTGTTACCCGGGCCAAAATCACTTATCTCATGTACAATTTTTTACACTGACCACCCAATGGCTGTTGACTCAAGCATTTTTGTCCTCATGAGCTGAACTTTGGTTTTCTACAATGTCTCGAAACATTAAAAGAAGGTTGTGACTGAAAGCAATTAAAGCAGAACATCCTAAAATGACTCCTAGAAATATAGCAGCATAAATGACTGATTCAATCACTGCACATGGTTTCTAAATACATAGCTGAGGTTGATTGTATGCATCTTTGAAAGGCACAATGGAAAAAAACACCAGCCACATAGGGGCAAAACCTTGCAACTGTAACATAGGCATTACACCAAAGACATAAAAAACCCATACTATACTATTAATTCTGATGATCACAGAAGCACATTCACTCCTACCACTGCTATGAGAGAGGTTGCAAAGAATGTAACATGTTTTTCAATTACCATTTGCACATATACATATGTACTAAGAGAACATGAGTGGAGAAACAAATAGGAATGGGAGGAAGACATATTTGCTAGAAATACCTGCTTCCCTTTACCCTATCCTGGTGTTAAATTTTTTCTTTCAGGTTTCCCTACACTGAAATTAAAAGATTTCACGTGAATTTAAACTGGTACAGCAGACTAAACAAGATTCCCAATAATTTCAACAATTACCATAATTAAAGATGTCTTGGCTGAATAAAGCCTGGGCTGGCACTCTGTTGCCTGTCCCTAAGTATATATTCCCATCTCTTCACATCAAATGAAACATCAAATGTTTCAAACAGAGAATGGGGGTAGCACAAACCAACTCTGCAGCAGTGAATACTTTTCCCATGGTCTAGAATACAATGGTAAAAACATGGCCTATGTAAAGGCTGGAGGGAAGATGCTGCTTAATAAACAGCAGTCAACAAGAAGCACGAATCTGAAATATTTATGAGGGTAACTTGTGTGACAAGGCAATACCTGATTGCCTCTACAACTGATTTTTGTTGCTGAAAAGTGTTCTGGAAGAGAATAACAACTCTTTTTCTTTCCAATTTAAGAGATGAACAGTCTTTAAATATACAAAGACATCCCCACTGGGGCTGAAGTTTGCATAAGTAGGCTGATTCACTGAAGCATAGCTATACAGCACATATGCAATAGGCAGTCAGTTGCCCATGTCAGGTTTCCGGTACTTTTATTTTAAATTAAAGTCCTGATAAAAAAAAGTGCATGCATGCTAACTGGGTGAAATTCCAAATACGTATTTTATGGAATTTCACCTATGAAAAGTTGGCAAGTCTCAAGTCATGTGACATGACTCGAGTATGGCTTTGTGGTAATTTCCCTCAGAAGGACTATTTTCACTTGGAAAGTCTACAGAAAAGCATAACCTAATATTTTTTATAATTTCTCTTCCTTCCAAAACAACAACAACAAAAACAAGCACCTCTTTTTTCCTACTTTCCCCAAAAGAGTGTTCTCAGAAAAAGAGACATTTCAAATAAAAAAAAAAAAATCTAAATTTGCTTGCTATTAAAATCTTCATACAAGCCTGTTTGGAATTCATCTATCACGAGTGACTTTATTGTCACTTCACAGTTCCCAATATAATCTCAAAAAAAAAAATACTGGCACGTGTTTCTGAATATTTCCCATAAATGAAGCATTTTGTACAGAGCACTTTGATCTCCATCAATGTTGTCCATCTCAACTTTCACCCAGTGTAAGACAGTGAGGTGCAAGATGACTTCCAAGAGAATCCACACACCATCTCCAGCTCAGAGCCCCTACAATGCTGTATTGTGAATTCAGAAGTGTTATTCAAATGCAGTGTACCTTCTGGGCCCAGGAAGTCAGGCTGAGGGTTGACAATAACCCAGCAGAGAGGTCAGTGCCTTCACAATTTGTGGCTACACATGTGAGTTTGAGCTACGGCTCTTCAGCTCCCAAAAGCAGAAGTCCTTGTTCCAAAAGGCCTCTGCCACCAACACAAATGAAAACAATCTGCAGATTGCAGTCTCTTGTGTGGGCAGCAGAGAGAAAGCACCTCTCATGGGATGATTCTCATTTTAGGGCACCAGGTATACCTCCAAATTACTCAGCTTACTAAAAAATTTTTAGAACCATATATCTTTCTAAGTAATCATCGTTATCTCTCAGTTTTACTAGCAAAGATAAAGAACATGTTTTGTTACCATTAGCAGGGAGATAGGTGAAAAGCTGGTACTGGCTTCTCTTTCTTTTTCCATTGCAGACATAGAAGTTGACCTGAACAGGGCTGGTAATTCTCTGATTGCGGAAAGGTGGTATCTCAACCACCAATGAATTCTGCAAAAGCAACAAATCAGAAAGTCAAGGCATGACTAAGGCAGTCGAGCTGTGCAATAGTATTCAAATGTCAACCCTGAGAAGGAGGTGCCTGGACTCACAAGGACGATCACCCTCTGCAGTGAAATTGGTGGGCTTTGTGGGCAAGGATGATTTCCCACCAACATTTGTGTCCATGCCAAGGACTCTAAAAGTAGGAACATTATTCTAGCATGGCTCAGATCTTTACAACATCACTAGCCTCTTCCATTTGGACAGCAAATAGGACACCACATATGGGCAAGGCTCTATCCCTCCTTCCCCTGTCAAGAACCTGGGACCACAATCAAGTTGTGGTCTCTAATTCAGCAGGAGAAAGAACAACGGCTCGGTTGGCAGGTCATCCCCAGTATATCTCAACATAATTTCCTTTGAAAGGCATTAGGACAGGATTATTCAAATATTTCCATTTTCCACAGTGCAATATTTTTTCATCTAACAACTCAGAAAGTTTTAAGCATGCTAGTTTCTGTAGATGGGAGATCTTGCAGAACAACTAGTGCTACAGGAAGAAGGGCTGGAGAGTGTGTAGATGGTCTTCCACTGTCAGAAACCAAATGCTCCAGCATGGGACTAAGGAATGATTTAGCTGCTAGGGCATCAGCTTACACAAATGCATAGTGAAATCTGCTATGACCATCAAAACCTCCCTTGGCACTTTTTGAAAGAATAAAATGGAATGCTCATCTTAGCATTTGGCCTGAATTCAGCTGAGATCTTTAAATTGTTTGCCTGCAGGTTTGCAAGTATTGCATACTCCTGGAGACGTGGAATAGTGGACATACTTCCCACTTTGAGTTGTTGCTGAGGGAGGCACACTTCTCCAGCATGGGGTTGATCTCCTGTGAGGGGACTCATGTTTCTTCTGTTGAAGATAGAGGAAAGCCAAGGAAAACGATCAGAAATTGCTTTGGGAGCAGAGGAAAGAACTGACCCAGCAAGACAGAAGATGAGCAAATGGTGCTGGCCCATCCTGGACAATGAAAAAATATTTTCCAAACAGTCTCTCCTACTTTTGGGATAGTTTCCAGTGAAGGCTTTTTACCCTATGCTCGCGTTAAAGAAAGATTTCCAGGAGGGGAGGCCTAAGTACTTGTTCTGTTTTGGTGCCAAAGCCTTGGAAATCCCTCTTTAGTAACAGTACTGGAGAAGGCAATATATATTTTTCATCTTGATGTTAAAATATTTAAGTCAGACTTACTGGCTTGCACATTTCTTTGTCAGTTTTGGCTTCCATTTCCCACACATGGTGACCATCTAAAAGACAAAAGAAAAAGATATCTAGTTCTGTCCTTTTTTCCTCTCCCAAGCCAAGGCAGGAATGACTTCTGAAAAAAAATCTCTTTGAAGAGGCACTGCATATATGAAAAACAGCTCTCAAAAGGCACTGCCCAAGTGTTACCCAACCAAGAGACCATCTGGGTAACCTACAGCAGGAACACACTTAGACTTTCTGAAGGTCAGAAGCACAATCCAGAGCACATGATACTGCGATGGGGGAAAGCCACTGCGAGTTTGTTCTGCCACTAGTTTGGACAAAATATGCAACTGTTCTACACCTTAGTTTCCTGAACTTTCAGACAACAATACCACTACCTGCAAGGCCTTTTGATCACTACCTATGCTGTAAGTCATATTCAACATTAATATTAAACAAAACAACAAAAAAGGTAGTATTAAGGAAGCTCCTCAGCCATGCAGCATTTAATATACTCCTAGTCTGGCTTGTCATAATTTTGCTTCTCGGATCAAAAGGTGAAGCCATAGGCTGGGAAATACAGCTTTTTACTCCATTTTAAAGTAGGTTTAGCTTAGTCAGAGTGGTCCCACTTCTGGAAATGCTTCTACTGCTGTGTTGGGTCCTCCTGATTCACTGTACTTCTGTTTTCAAGCAAACATAGACCCAAGTCACAGCTGTAACTTTTTCCTGGGGACCTGTCTTTTGGAACAAATTGGTTTCATCAGATCATTTTTCCTGCATGTCACTGACACAGAAATCACTTGTTGATAACAAAATGGGCTTTTACTTCCTTGTGTCTTCAAACCCCAACAGAAATGAGAAAAAATAATACAAAACGTAAGGTTTCCATTCTGCAGGTCTAGAAAAACACAAATGAAAGGCCATAAGCAAATGAAAGGCCAAGCTGGGCAGAAGAGACACATGTAGCTTCATGAGTCCCACCATTGTCAGATGTTACTGGAATGAATGAGAAACTGAGACTTTATGTCATCTCTTTTGTACATTCAATGTGGCATCGGGACATGCAAATGTGAATATTAGTTATTTTGAACTCCATCACAGAGACGTGGGCCTGCCTTAGAAAAACAGCTCTCTGAACGGTAAAAGACTGAATGCACTTTTTCTTCTCTCCTCACTTTCATGGCCAGGATGGAGGTGACGCATTTAGAACTGCCTGATTTATTGCAAATGTCTGTAAATAATATTTTTGTGTACAGCTGTCCTACCGTGAAAGGAATGCTGCTGAGGGACCAGCCTTGGCAATTGTTTTAATATACAAAACCCCTTTCTTTCTAACGTATGGAAAGAAGCGCAATGTGAAGGCTCCAGCACAAAATACCACAGTGGATTTGGCAGGTCTTTTATGCAGCAAAACAATTAGCAGATCTACCCTCAGTTTCTTCCTACATATTAACTTGTGATGCTGGAAAAGGAATCCCTTTAATTGGTACTGCCACGTTCAGGTGCAGGAAAAGAAGGAGCAGCCAGACTCTGCTTGAGTCTCCTTAACGATGCCTTTGGAGAGTGCCAAAATTGAAGGAGACTTCTCGGGAGGACTGGAGATCACTTCACAATTTATCCAACAGATGCTTCCCCTGAGCTGCCAGTAGAAAAAACCTGACCAAAATTCGGCAAGCCAGGACACATCCCCCGTCTAGGAGCAGCCTCCTTTATTGCCACCCCCCTCATCATAGAGCCCCTGTAGTCCCCTTTCCCTGTCCCTAATTAATTCAATTGGTTTAAAAGCAACACAATTCCAACACTATCACACATTTTGCAAAGTCTAGGAACTTCTGCTTTGTAAGGGGTTTGTTGGGTTGGGGTTTTTTTAAACCTACAGATGTCCAGACTAGTAGTTAACATGTGTTCAATTTGCCTTTGTAAATGGATTACCAGAAGTTCAGGTTTTTTTACTATGTTTAATTTCTGCTTTGCAAGACGAATGATCTGATTCAGGTTTCTGGTTTTTATTTCCTGCCAATAGTTCAGTAAAATTCAAAATTACTCCATCTCCTGCTAATCTTTCAATTACTTCACGCAGCACTGCCTTTATGCATTTTTCAAATTTTTATGATGACAAAAAGAGTTTGTTCAGAAATATTTTAAATGTTGTAATCTAAACTATTAGGAAAATAAAAATCCAGAGCCATGGCTTGTTTCGTGGAAGCTAATAAGAACAATACGGGTTTTGCTCCAAGAAATTCCCTTGAGACTGTCCAGACCATCGACACTCAGCAACTGAGGGGAAAGGGAAGAGAGGGAAGAAGTAGGGAATAGACAACTCATTAACAGCTAGTGACATTTCATTTAACAAAAACGCAGGGAAGAAAAGTTGTTATGAAGCAAGAGACTTTTCCTAATAAGACGAAAGTAAAAAAAAAAAGAAAGACAATTCCTCATATTACGTCTGGTGAACCAAGAGGGAAATCTCAACGCCCACAGACTGGGACCAGCTCCAGGAGGGAAACCTTAGACCACTACGTCAACCTTTTACAGTAAACATGTTTTGCAGGTTTATACAGTTCAGCTGAAATAAAAAAAAAAAAGAAAAAAAGAAAAAAGAATAATGGCTTCGAAATGGTTTGTGGGGGCCCTAAGCATCAAGACAACCTGCCTATGCCAGAGAAAATGGTTTTGCCCCAGTGCCCATCCACTGGGGAGCCTGGCAAGCAGGCGGGATGCCGCCTCCTGTCAGTGTGTGCTGGAGGAGTGAGGGCTGCTCGCCCACAAAAGTTTCCATTGTATGCCTGCCACATCTGCAGCAACGTGCCTGGTCTGGGCCCGAGGCAACTCCCTCCTGGCCGCCAGCCAACCCAAGTACACCAGAGCAATTTATACCTTTCCAAAATGCAAATAATTCAAATTACAGACATAACACAAAGCTGAAGCAGACACATTTCAGGCATTCCCGTTAAAGTTTACTCTCTGGAATTACCGTACCCAAATGGGCAGTTGTTATACAGGGAGGGGGGGAGATGGAGTCAGGAGAGGAAGGAGAGGAGGAGGCACGGAGGAAAAGGGAGAAAACGGCTTTTCCAAAGGTCTTATTTCATTCCCTTTCATTTCACTATTTACTTTTACCAAGTAATAAGACGTGTCTTCTCCAAACCAAATTCCTGGCTTTGTTTTGGCATTTTTAAGATTTATAGTGCAATATTTTGAAGAGAAAGACAGTTCTTTATACAGCTAAAAAGTTGCGTTGAGGTATTATACTGGGTTTCTTTTATTTCATAAGGTTTTTCTTTACAAGATGGAAATAAAACCAAAACATCCGTGCATAGAACCGCAGGGCAGAAGAGTCCCTGCCAGGGTGCCCCACTCCCTTAGTGCCAGCAGCAACAGTGATTGACCCAGCAAAGCCAAGGCTTCACGTGTGAACGGTGCCACGGGCTGGATGAATGACCCTCCAATCCCTCCCTGCTCCAAAGAGGCAGTGCAGGAGTACGGCAGTGGCGGGGGAAGGAGAAACCCCTCATTCCACACCGGCTTGCTGTCTGTGCCTGGGCTGGACGCTGCACTAACAGGTGGCCATCAGCACTGCCGCCAGCTGAAGACACCAGGTTTGTCAGGAAGCCTGACATTTACAGACCGATTGCTGTTATTTATAGCCATCCCTGCCTCGGGTGTGCTCCACCACCATCCGCTTCTGGCTTTTTTTTTTCATTGCTGTGACACTCGGAGCACCTGGGATTGCTAATGATGAAAATACGGTGAACCTACCACGTTACGAGGGGTGGATTTTCAGCTTTGCAAAGCATAAACACCCTGTTTTAACATGGGGTGTCTGAAGGGTGAATGGGCCTTTGTAGTCTGTTCTTATCGGCCGCTCGCTCTGGCGTTGAAGGAAACTGTGCACAAGTCCAGAAGTAAAAATACTCTAATTCATCAGGGAATTCCCTGCAGCATGAGTCACCGAACGGCTTCCCCACCACACCCAGCTACAAGATTTCCACATAAAAAGGCACCATAGAGGCCTGTTTTAACACAGAAGCAGCACTAAAAAGTAGTTGTGTAAATCTAGCAGCATCAGTTATTCACACATAAAGCACAGCAGATCATGGAAGAGCAACACAAAGAGCTGTACAGACTTTGCAAAGACATTTTAGTAGTATCTTCCCCTCACCACGGCCCGTCTTGACAGATCCCCCAGGGTTTCCAGGGCTGGGTTTACCTTCCTGCCCCAGGGAACTGCAAGCACAGTGTCAGGGGTTAGCAAGTTTGCAACAGTCAAACCACCAGTGTTAACTTTCATTTCAAACTGATGGATTGCAGAAAAGAATATACAGAAGCAAAAAAATCCAAGCCTTGAAACTCAGTAGGGTATAACATCTGGCAACCACTTAGACCTTGCCTCTATGAAATGGGCAAAATGGGAGCACGCAGACATATTTAAGTGATTCCACTTTACTACAGGAGGTTAAAACAGTCTATATTCTTTTGCAGAGCTGTGTTCACTTGAGGTATAAGACGAATAGACATTATCTAGGATTTCACTGCTGGTACACAGGGAACATTTTATACTCTTTCAGCCTGCAGTTCAACAGAGTTTGACTGCACTGGCTGCACCGCAAATCTGTATTTACATTCATATATTCCAAGTAAAATCGTGAAACAAGCACTACACTCCCAAAGAAACCCACTACTTGATTAATGTGTTGTGAGATTACCCTGAACAATAACTCTTATGTTACACCCCAGATTACTATAACATGTCCACAACAGGCGGGGCGCAAATGCAATGCAGTGTCATTTTGAGGTGCTCTGCCTACCTTCCTATTTGGCCCTAACCATGCATATTTAACTCCCTGAGAACTGAAGGATTTGCAAGTTTTCGATTTGCACCCTGACTCTTTCTCCCTGGTAAGTACCCTTATGACACTGAGATGACTAATCTGCAAACACATTCAGAAGCAATAGATTGGTTTCCATGTAATGAAGAGGATGAAGACTTAGGCAAAGTCTTGTCATTCAGATATAAGAGTTATCCAGTTATGTGCAGAGATGCTATCGATTTCCAGGGGGAGGGCAAGTTGGGCCAGGTCTGTGCCTGGGCTGGCAATGAGAGAGGCAAGGAGGCAGCTCTGCTGCTTGGAGGACAGCACTCCCCATGCCAGTTCTGGGCACAACCCACTGGCACTGTCTCACCTGCTGGCACATATATGCTGGCATGAGTGTAGTAGTGCCAGATCTTGCAGAGGCAGCAACCTATCTCAGCTGGTCTTCCAGGTGTTTTGCTGCAAACAACATTTCCCCAGCTGGGTGCCATCGAGGGAAGGGGATCCCACCAAGTGAGTGGGATTCTGTGCCTGTGCTGACACACTGGTGTACGTCTTAAAGACATTTGCAAGGGTCGCACACTAAGGGTCAACCATCACCAGCCAAGCAGTCTGACATGGGATGTACTGGGAACAAGGGGCAAGAGAGCGAGAAAACATGCAGAAATACAGAGGAGGCAGAGAGTAAGTATATACTGTCTCTATATATGTATATGCTATATACATATATATATGTATATGCTACATGCTATATATAGTATATGCTGTAAGTGGCCAGGACCTTTCTTTTGATCTCCTCAATGGCACTTTGCTCTCCTGAGATCTCCATCTCTTAGGGCTCTGTGAGCAGCAAGATGCCTCCTGGTCCCAGAGCAGCTCTACCTGCTGCTGCTGCTGCTCCTGCTGATGCTGCTTACTGCCTGGCACCTCATTCCTGTTTGCCTCTTCAGCCACCTCGATCTCCCTACTTTGCTCTTCCACTACTTTTGCCATGAGACCACACAGTTGGTTTGTTTCTTGCCTGCTTTATTTCCCCCTCCCTTGCCAGGAAGCCCCCTAGTTGTTCTTCTGCCCTCCTCACAGCCTACTGTCCTGCTACAGAGAATTCCCCCACAGATTCACTCCTCAGCCCTGGCATGCCTTCTGGCATTCATGCACAGCTGGGTTCAGGAATAACTGACCTATTTTTATTTCCACATCAAAGGTGCTGGATTTGTTTGTGCCTCCTCATAGGCATTTTTTCAGCATATGAATTTTGTCCATTCCTTCAGCTATACACTCTTGCACTATTGAGCTGAATGCTATGTAGACTTAGGTGTGTCTGTCGTCAATATGATGCTCTCAAGTTACTTTTTCTCTCTCCTCTACCTTAATTTAATAATAAAAAGGTTATGCATCAACCAGGTGACAAAAATCCAGCACAAACTGGATCTTACAGTATTTTGGCATCTGTGCCAGACATGTGCTTCCTCTCTGGTTGCTCAGATGGGCAAGCCAAAAACTGAGGGACTCACTTTGCCTAAATGATGAGGTTTTTTTAGCTGCTTTTACCACAGTATGTCTAACAAACTTAATTATTCTGAGTTCAAGTGTTTGCAAATGAACTGTAATTTTAGTTCAGGTAATTAAAAGGAGGCACAGTGCTGACAACTGACTGATCGGGGTTCATTTCGAGCCAAAACCATTGGAACGACCTGCCAGATACTATTTTCAGCAGAATGGAAGCTGGTTATGCAATTTGTGCTCTCTGGTACCTCCCCCTATTCAAATTATCGTTGGTCTGAGGGTTTTATTTAACAACTTTAAGTAATTCCAGGTCTAAGACACACAACTTCCAAGTAAAACTGCAGCCTGACATCCCTGAAAAATCTCTCTAGAGCAGGCAGGTCAAACAAAGCTCACCCAGCACAGCCACCCACCAGCAGTCATGACAGTACTTCACTCTGGTTTTGATTACATTCACGTCATCTCCTTGTCTTCACAATTTTACTTTCCCCTGGGAAGCTCTGGTAGGCTGAACTTGTGACTTTGCAGCTGAAACTAAGTAAAATATTCCCGGTCCATCTTCTTCAGTCTAATCTGTCTCATATTTTCTCAGACTATTGGAGTAACAAACCTCACAGCCAGTTTAAATCAAGTTCTAAATTTTTCTTCCATGAACAATTCTTTTCCTCTACTTCTGTGCTGGATGCCAACACCACCACCTGTACTATAGCTACTCCTAGTTCTTTCTCATCTTAAGATGTAAGTTTGATCCAAATGCTTTCAACCTTCTTGAGTACTTTTTGAGACATACTTGCTTCATTTTATTTTTATGAGCACAACTTCTCATCTTCCAGAAATATCCCATTTTGGCAACTCATTGTGACTTTTTAGCAGAGTCTAAACAGTAAGCTTTTGGACAGCATTTTTATTTTTTTTTTCATCTCATTGTCCACCTCATGTCCAGTTTTTGCTTTCCTTATCCAAGAAGGTCAGGCTCAATCTTAGAGGTCACTCCCGCTCTCCTCTGATTTTCCTTCTTGACATCAGCTTCCCAGAAACAAGGCACACCTTGGAAACTACTTATGTCTCTATTCCTCTCTTAAATGTAATTATATTTTCTTCCACATTGCTCTTGAAGGTGTAATCTTACTTCCTTAATAGACCTAAAAGGAACATGCTCCTCTTCCCTCATCTCTCCCCACGTTTCCAGTGATGCCCACCTGAGACATGAACTCTTAAGGATAGTAACAGGGAAGTAACAAGAGACAATGAGTTGTGCTCTTCCAAAAGATGTAGATATTCCCTCCAGAAACTAAGTGCTTTGAATATACCACCTTGTACTGGTCTGTGTAGCAAGGTTTTGATAGTGGTTGAGCTGCAGGGGTAGAGAAGATTCCAGAAGCTGCCCCCAGGTCTGACAGAACCAGTTCCTGCTGGCCCCAAGATGGACCCGTTGCTGGCCAAACCTGAGCCCATCAGCAGAGCTGGTAGAACCTCTCTCATAACATATTTAAGAAGGGTCAAAAAACGCTGCACAGCAGCTGTGAGAGAGCAAAGTGAGAATAAGTGAGAGGAACAGCCCTGCAGACCCCAAGGTCAGTGAAGGAGGGGGAGGAGGTGCTCCAGCTGCCAGAGCAGAGATTCCCCTGCAGCTCGTGGTGAGGGAGGTGGTCCCTCTACAGCCATAGAGAAAACCACACTGGAGCACAGATCCACCTGCAGCAGCTGTGGCCTGTGAAGGGGAGCCCAGGCAGAAGCAGGTTTTCTAACAGGAACTGTGGCTGTGGAGGACTCAGACTGGAGCAGTCTGTTCCTGAAGGACTGATCCTCATGCTGGAGGACTCACACTGAAGCAGTTCATGAAGGACTGTCTTCCATGAGAGGAACCCCCACTGGAGCAAGGGAACAGCATGAGGAGGAAGGATTGAGTGGTAGAGAGGAGTTGTTACGGACTGACCTCAGCCTCCATTTCCTGTCCCTCTGCACCACTCAGGAGCAGGAAATAGAAGTTGGGAGTGAAGGACTGAAGTGGAGCTTGGGAAGGGAGGCAGGGGTAAAGGTGGGTTTTGGTTTTACCTTTGTTTTTCACTATCCTATTCTATTTTTAATTGGCAATAAATTATTTTCCCCAAGCAGAGCTTCTTTTGCCTATGACAATAACTGATAAGCAATCTCCCTGTCTTTATCTTGACCCATGAGCTTTTCCATCTTACTTCCTCCTTCCCATCCTGACGAGGAAGGGGAGTGAGAGAGTGGCTTGGTGGGCACTCAGCAGCCAGCCAAGGTTAACACACCATACTCCTTTCCTCCACTGTCTTTAGACACTGATCACTTCTTTAGATGCTCAGCTTTCTTGTAAGGGTTGTGAATTCCTGTGTGTTTGGACAGAAGGTCCTACTGGAATAGTAACAGTAAATACTATCTGAAATCTTGAGCTAGTTGTAAAAGTTCAGAGACAAAGCTTTGATTGCACAGATACAGCTGCTTGAAGCCACTTAGTCTGGAAGACATGGAAGAATGAACTTGAACCATTCAATCACATTTTCTGTAATAATAAAAAATTTACAGGATTACTCAGGGAAGTGACTTTTGAATATGGTTCTTCCTTATTTCTCTGTTGACCACAGTAAGTATCTGTGATTGATTGATCTCACTCTTTACTATGAGAGCAATACCCTGGATGAGGCTTGTTGCCTCTGATACCATCTCACACATATGGCTGCTGTCCCACTCTGTCTTCACCATTCCCTAGACTAAACAGCCAGGAAAAACTGAAACGTGCTGACATTTCCTGCAAGCTGCATCACTACTCTGTGCGCGTGAAAGGGTTCCACCATCAAATGACTCCATCATCTGATGACACTATTTGCCCAAGGATATCTATTTCTGGGCAGTGGCCAGAAACCCCTTCAGCTATCAATACATCTTTAGGAATTAGGTTCAAGTGACCTTCACATGAACTCCATGCTCCCAACTTGTATGCCTTTGAAGTTTCCAGTTTATCTAGTTTCCCAAATTTTTAACCTCACTGCACATGAGTCAGCGTGCAATTGCTCTCTGCCAACTGGAACACGTGTCCTGAACTTGGATAAAGAGACAGATAAAGACAAAATTATGTAGTATCTGTCCATCTGACTAGAGGGGGAAAGAGAGTTTTGCCACTTGCTTATTTATTATGTGCACTACAGTATGATTACCAGTGTGAAACATGACCCTCTTTTGGCCAGTTGCCCCCCAAACTGTGACTGCTACTGGCAATGGAAAGAGTAATGGAAAGATCTCTGAGAATGTAAGATCTTTTACCAAATGGAGCTCTGCCAAGACTCAGGTCACCCGTCTCCCCATCACATCACATCACGTCAAAACAGACTCCAAACCCTAAGCTCCACAGTGTATTTGAGTCAAACCAAAAAGCCCACATGCTTCCCCAACGCATCCATTCCATCCACATGCCACTCAAATGTTTCAACATATAAATTTGCAGAACTTTGTATAAGTTCTCCTGAAGCTAAAAGACTGCATTTAAGTTACCTGCCACATGACAAGGTAAATTCTGCTCACACAACAGTCAGGAAAAAGAACTAAATTTATCAGACTGACATTTGTACCTTAAAGCAGCAACTGATTGATTCTAATCTTTGCCAGAGACAGGGAAATTTGAGAGGAACAAAGCACCCGTGAAATGTTTGAGAGGACACTTAAATTCATCAAGCTTCCTTCTTCTCCATATCGCATTTCCTTTGTGCAAACATTCAGCTGACTGAGCTTGACTACACGTCTAACAGGAGGCAAACTGTAAGTTTTCCTATGTGAAATACTTATAGAAAGGTATGATTTCCTTTGGCATATATTAAAAAAAATTAAAAAAAAAAATTGGTGATTGCATCCAGTTACCTTTCATCTGCTCTAGTGTAACTCCTACCTTTTTACATCAGCACCTTCACGTTCTAAAAGCAAAACCTGTTCCAGCAAGATGAGCAGTTTTGACAGAAAAATTCATTTACCAAAACAAAAATAAGAGCCAAATGAACAGTTTGAAAAGCTGCTTAATTATTTGAAAATATTCAAAAAGAGAAAAATCTCTGGAGGAAATGTTGCTTACATGCTGTTTATTTCTCTGTCTTTCAGGAACTCTGAGCGTCAAAGGCTTTGAGTACAATAACTGAGGATATTATGCAATGAGGTTACTGAGTGTGTAGGTGCTAGGATTACTTCTGATTTGAAGTTGGAGTAATTAACAACACATTCAAAAGCATTGAAGTCTCTAAGTCTGGGGTTACTCAGAGATACAGTGCTACAAGTTGTGAACTCTATAAATGTCCATCAAAGAGAGTGATGCATCCTCAGGGAGGGGCATTTGTTACAGGGAAGCTTAGACTCAGGCCTTTGACCAGGACAAAATGGCCCTCAACATTAATAGCCCAAAATAAGAACTTCAAAGTCAGTGTTATTTGAGAAACTCGTCCCATAGTGAAGTTGGGTGTTACATTTCTGCCTTTTCACTCTTTAAAACTCTTGCTTTGAGCTCACATCACTACAGACAAAAGCAAAGAAATGGATCTGGAGCTCTAACTTAACTAATGGTAGCTCAACTGAATGATAATAATAATACATCAAACGACTATTTCTTCCCATAGATCACAAATTGATAATAATGAAGATTCAGTCAGTTTAACTTGATCTCTTAGGTACATCTAGACTTGGCCAAATCCATGAAGTCCAGGAATACTTAAGCAAGTATTGCCAAAATCCTTCTAACTACAGGAGCAAGGAGCAATTTTTGAGCAAGGAGAGATTTTCAGGGTAAATTAACTCTTTCAGATCCTAGTATGAGATTCTTTCTAAATCCCAGGGCTACTCTTTCTATCCCAGGAATACCTTACAGTGTGCCAAGGAGACATATCTAGAACTTTCCTGTGCTTTGGTGCTTGGGATTTTGGCTTTGTGTCTCACCACTGAGCTTTCACTCATCAGTTACAGGATACATTTTGTGAACAGAGGGAATAAAACCAGGATTTTTCCACCGCTCTCAGTTTTATAGATCACTAATCATAATCTGATATACTAAGAGTCTGGTCATTTCTGTTAGGTTTTTGTTCTGCTTTGTGTTCAGTAACTCACATTACCTTACAAAAAACAGCTTTGAAAACAAGAGTGTTTGCAGAAGTTGTCATCAAAAAAAGGTAGCTGACAGATATAGTCTTTAAAACACACTCTCCAAACACCTCTGCATTTTCTGAACTTCCCTCAAGATTCTTGTAACCTAGTAAATTTATAACTTACTAATTAAATTAAAAGTTTTAGAATTATAAGGAACTACATCAATCTTTGATTGTAATTCCAAATCACGATCCATGAAGATGAGTATGTTAACAGGAAACATTTTGTTGCTCCTACCCAAAAACTTCCTCCCACAGCTAACAAACACCAACTTAATTTCATCTACTTTTGTATGCACACCTTGCCTCCACAATGAATCCCAGCCTACAGACATCAAGGGCCCTTTCCAGTAAGAAGTTGCAAACTTTTTCATATTTTACAAAGTATTAATTCTTCTGGTGAAAAACAGACAGGATACCCTAAACACAGCATCCAACAACCATGTCACACACAAGACACTTTTGAACCTCAGGAAGATAAAATCATGACTACTAAGAGAGATAGAAAGTGAAAGAAGATAGGAAAAACAATTATTAGTGTAATTTTTCCGAGACAAAGTCATTATGGGATTCCCCAGTGCAAGGAAATTCTGAATTTAAAAAAATGAACCTCTCAAAGTACATTTAGAATCCATGTTTTTCACCACCACTAGGTTTCTTGGATGGTCATTTTATACCATTGTTCATCCCTGGAAAACATGGTTTGATGTACAAGCCACAGAACATTGCCCAAAATTCCAGAAAATAAGGACTCACTTCAACACATGTGAACTTTTTTTACGGTACTATAAAAAGCTTGAGCAAATTTTAGCCCACTTCTGAAGACTGCCATTGTTTATCCAACTGGGTGCATTCTGCCTGAGTGCTCAACCTCCCTGTGAGGGTTCTCCTTCCAGAGTTCCACAGCAGGTCCTCAGAGGCTTCTCCCATGGTCCTTTCAGTATGTTGTGGCTTCACCCCCTGGCTACCCCCTTTCTCCTGTGTGAGACACAGAGTCACAGGGCTGCCAGCTTTGTTTTGCTCTGTTCCATGTGCCTCTTGGCTGAACAGCAGCCAGGAAGGGGTTAAGCTGAAAGCACCAAGCCACTGCCTCCCCGGCAGAAGGATTGATTTGATCATTCTTCAGGGATTCCCTCTTGCATGAGTCACTGCTCAGACTGACTCCCCACGAAAGGAGGCCAGGATAATGCCATTCCTCCAGAGACTACAACAGCTGAGGGCTAGCCCTGAAGACTGAAAGCTTGGGACTCATGCTTGGAAAAACATTCAGCAGACCACAATGCACTCAGCAGACTTAGAGAAATTATTCAGACAGAAGGGGGGAGGAGGAAAATGGAAAACAAAAAGTGTTCTCAAACTCTTTTGGTTAACCAATTAAGTATGCAGACTAGCAGGAATTAGATGAGCTCCAGGAGACTGCCTCCTGGCTTGGGGACTCTGCCTGAGTAAGGACTGAACAGATGAGTTCATGTAGTATAATATTTAAATTTTACACAAAAGATATGTTCTCTTTATGAGCACAATTATTCCTGTGATCTATTACCTTGTAATAGCCGTGTTTCGCTGCTACCAACCAGGAACGTGATTAACATTCCAAATTAAAAAACAAAAGTGGTAAAAGCAGCAAAACTAATGAATGTCTCCAGCTAATCACAGAAGTTCATAACCAGCTCTCTAAGAGAAGGAGAAACTATGTTGGTGTTCCTTCTCTTGACCTACTTTCACTGACCTGCAAGAGCTGAAAAGGAAAGAAACACCTCGTGCTGATTTACAAAAGTGAAGGCTGCAAATGCTTGTTCATTTGCCACTGAATACAGTGACTGCTCAAAAATCCAGCCAGAGCAGTCTGCCACTAAGGCAGTGATGCATTGCTCATTCTTGTTTGCTTCCAATGCACCGAGCTGTGTCAGGCAGCACAGCATACAACTGGCCACAGAAGCCTTGAAAATTCCTCAGCCCAGAGCAGCCAGCAACTTTGCTTTTTATGGGTCACTCCCAGTGACAGGATTGCAGCTCCTGGAGATGCTACACACTCTCAACTTTAAAGGCTCAGCCCTTGCACTGTACTAGCACGAGGCTGTACTGCCCTGCAACCACAACAAACCTACCATGAGAATACTAAGACAGGGAAGGACCTGAAATTCTGCAATTTAAAGCTATACAGTGAATATCCTGCTTTTATTGTGCTTAATGCAAAGGGAGACAGTTTTCAAATCCACACTGTGGTACCTGCTGGTGGGTGAACAGCATCACCATCATAACCCTTTGGGACACGATACATCAAAATTTTCCAACTCAAAAAAAGAAAGAGGAGAGGAAATAAGTATGAAGGAAAGCACTCTTTAATGTGGTTTCCTTCCTGTAATGAGACAGATCGAGGACTCTGCTCCTGACATGTCACACTAACCCAGTTCTGTGCAGCAAAGGAAGTTAAAAGTAGTCAGTCACTTTCTTCTCCCCTACTCATGCTACACAGAGAGCAGAATTCAGGGGGTTTTAATCGTAATACCACCTTTTTTTCCTTTCTTTTTCAACTTTCTTGAGAAACAAAAAAGATATTCTGCTGATGTCACAGCCATAGCCCAGCTGTGTGCAGTGCAGCACTGAGGGGTCACAGGATCAGTGCCAACTGGCTCTCCCTCCACCCCACACACACTTGGAGTGACTTAAACCTCGCCAATCCAGGACTCCATGGGGGAACTTTAGGGAAGTCTTGTGCTCTTCTCCTGAGCTTGCTGAGCCCAAAGACTTGGATGCCTTTGCCTCCAGAGCCTCCCCTGCTAGCCCTGCCATTCTGCCCCATGGCCTGACTTCCTGTGCTCCTGGTAGGGGCCCTAGGCAGGAGAACAGCATGGGAATCTCATGGACACTGAGGGTTAAACAGGCACAGTGTCAAAGCCTGAGGAGTGCCCAAGACTGTTTAAAGTTCAGGGTGTGGGGGGTGTTCAGTCGGCAGCTCAGGAATCCATAGCTTGTGCCAGCGCCAGGGAAACCCTTTCCAAAACAAGACTCAAAACTATCCTTAACAGTCTCATTTCAGAGCCTGACTTTGACTCCCAGCTCCGCTCCCACTCCCTCAGGGAGCATTCACAGACATTATGCACTGTCACCCTGTGATCCAGTGCTCCTGCAGGCACCCATGGCTCCTGCAGACACATCCTGCTCCAGCCCCAGCTCCCACTCTGTGCTCTTTGCTCCGCTCCAGTCTGGCCTGGGACCCTCCTCCAGGAGCACCAGTCCCCCCACCAATGCACTGCAGGAGCAGTGCCAGGGGAGGGGGCAGTTGTGTCCTTCCCCCAGTCCTTGACACAAACTAGAAACATGTTCTCCAAATGAACACGTGTGCTCCGAGTCCTCCTCAGCCAGCACCTTGTAAATGCCACCAGTCTCAACCACCAGAGGAGACCCAGGTGCATACACACCACAGCAGCACTGCTCTGTCTTCCACAAATTACAGAAATATTTAAGAAGATGCACTGTATTGCAGGCTTCAAGGGATGGCACCAGAGACTTCGAATGCCTTTCACAGGTCCTACCTACTGCAGTCATGGTTTGCTACAAGAACAAATGCCAGAGGTTGACTTTCAATGCCTCTATTGTCTACCTCCAACTACACTTGCCACAGTGTGAAACTTCAGCATTAGGCACGGCTTGGATCACTTGCACAGCTTTGCCCAGTGACATGGAAAACATATTATGTGCAGAAGAAAATGTTATTAGCATATTTATGTTTTCATCACTTGACATAGACTTTAAGAAAGGGGGGAAAAGACAGACCAGAGTCTAGATTGAAAAGACATACCTGGTGCTTTCTCTACAAAGATGACTTTGGAGTCTTGCAGAAAGTTATGACCAGTCAGTACCATTTTTTTCCCTCCAGTAACAGGAAAGCTGTCAGTACTTTGCTTCTCCACCAGAGGCAGTTCTTGGGCAGATCTCTGAGCTGAAGAGTTATAAAGAAGATTAAAAAAAAAAAAACAAAAAAGGCAACCACAAACACACACAAAAAAGTAAATCCCACACTAGTAAGTAACTTAATGCATGCTCTGGTAAGATAAGCTGAGTTTGATACAGAAACAAAGAAAGGTCAGAAGGTTTGCAGGAAACATGGTTCATTTGCAAGTGCCTTGATTGTAAACAATAGGGTTAAACAGTAGTACAGATTCAAAAGGCTCACAAAGAACAAGCATTTTAAAACTCAACTTGATCTATACTGTATCAAAAAGTATATTTTTATTGAAATTCATTTATTTTAAATCATTTTCTCTTGTGCTATCTATGACATATATGCCATGTGCTTACAAGGCACACATGGCAAGGCAACCATACATGTCCAAAATTTATTTCAGTGCGTGTTCAATATTTGTTTCAATACACACTGTCAATTCTGCAAATGGTCTTGCAGCAGTCACAGCCCTTGTGATCCAGCAGCAGCTCACGCTTTAGCAAGTGTATTTCCAAAAGAACCTGAGTGCCAAAGCACACATGGATCCATGTAAACAGAATCTGGTATTCTTGTGGGACACATTTTATCTCTTCTGAGATATGAGAAAATGCTGCTTCAAGGGATGATATGGCATTTTATCCAGATTATATGGTTTTTGCCGGTGTCACATGCACTCAGAAATGTACGAAGTTTTTGGCACCAGCTTATTCCACATTCTGCACTGGAAATAACACTAGGACTTATTTTTTCTCCTGTTTTTCTGCAGGCATGTGCCATGCTTTTGCTCCTTACACAACATTCAAAGCTGCAGTTCCCTGACACAAATCCAATCGGCTTCACATTTAGTGGCTCCTTGAGCTTGGCATCTTTGCACAGAACAGTTCAGGATAAATTCAAATTGGGCCTTATCCTGCTATATAGCAACTGAAAAGCTCTCATAAACTTCAACAGCAGCAGGATGAAACCATGACTCCTCACATTTTTTGTTCTGCCCTCCACTCCAGCATGAATGGAGCCAGGGATGATCAGGCCTTCCTTTCCATTCCCTCTGAGAGAGCTCACTCCCCCCACATACCTGCCAGATATTAAGCTTCCCCCCTACTCTGTCAGGATCAGAAAGATCCACTCTGTGAAATTCAACAGAATCTTAAAAAAATGTTTCAGTCCATCCAGCTGATCAAATCAGCACTGGGAGTTAGACTGAAATTCAGCTTCCATCAGTTATGCTGGAGTGTTAAAGCTACACAAAACAGGTTTTGCTTTGTGTAGGGGTGGCTGATGGGGCTGACAGAGCAAGAATGATACAGGTATCTTTGGAGGGTGCCTCAGAGTATCTGATAAAATGCAGTCTGTTCAATCAAAGAGACCCCAGTGCAAAAACCTGGTTTCTGGAGGTTTTCTGAAGCCTCAGGCAGCTTGTGCCAGTGTGTCAGCTATAGTATACTGATAGCCCCTATTCAAAGGGTTTGGGGTTTTGTTCCCTGGTTACTGCTTTATAATGGGAAGACAAAGAGTGAATAGGACATGAGAGATGTTTTCTGAAATTTCTATAGCAGTCACCTTTATGATAAGGAGTCACCAAAAAAAAGGCCCTGTCACTTTCAGGTCTACTATTGGTTTAACTGCTCTCTACTTTTGCTTTAAGTATGTTTTTTTCTACTGCAATCAACACATGAACCTACACAAACCTACACAGAACAGTGGTTCTGTTCCCAATATAAATTACATACTTTTGGAAAGCAGACTGACGTTCGCTGACTAGATAAGTAAAACAAAACCAATGCATATGGGGTGGAAGTGTTCAAAAGGAGTCACCTGTGTGGATGTGGCACTTGGGGACATGGTTTAGTGGTGGACATGCCAGTGCTGGGTTAACAGTTGGACTCGATGATCTTAGAGGTCTTTTGCAATCTTGTCGATTAAACGATTTTATGGTAATACCCAGTGAGACGAGGATGTTTGTTGCGACTTACAGCATTCGATGGGGTTGGAGGCTACTTGCAAGGACAGGGTCCTGCCATTGGCCTGTGGGATGTGAACCCTGAAGACCAGCCTCACACGAGTGTTCTTGCGACCGATGTCCGTCTCTCCCTTGCGCAGCTCAATGTCGGAGTTCCGGAGCTTTAATATCCCAGCACAGTCGATGCTGTCCAAAAGGAAACACAGAGCAACTCAGCTCAGCTCAAGCAACTCAGCTCAGCTCAAGCAGACTCCAAGAACACGAGTGTGCAACATCTTCCCTCTCCTCTGCACACTCTTCTTAAAAAAGTGAGTTGGACACAACTCAATGACTAGGCTGAACACGGCAGACTTTGTTTAGTCTAGGACTTGCATTCATAAGCAGCTAAGTTGGGGCTATCTGTATTAACAGGTAGTAGCTGCTATTGAGCACACAAATTTAGGATGTTACCTCAGTTCCCAGAGGAAGAAAATCTAAAAGACCTTTCCTCCTCAACACATCCTGTAAGGATGGTGCTTAAAGATTAACCAAAGTCCAAAGAAACAGTGAGACTAGAAAAGTCAGTGGAAGGAGAGGGCAGTGCAGACCAGGATGCAGGGTTACTTACAATTTCACTTGTTACAGCTAATTTGGAGAAAAATCTGACATGATTTTTAAGCTAGAGCAAAGTCCTGAAAATGCTTATTAATGAGCTCAGCTCTCCCTGAGGTCAGTTCTCCTGTCCATTTGTTTGTATTTGAATGAGTCGGAAATACTCCCAAGCTGAGCACTGAGCTGAAGCTCTGCATGAAAAACGCTCAACTCAGAGTCCTCCCTCCACATTAGGGAAAAGCATGGTTTTCATCAGATACAACTATTACTATTTCTGACCTCTCTTTCTTTTTCTTTTTCTTTTTTTTTTTAAATTTTGGTTTCCTCCTGGATGAGCTTGCAAGCCAGGATTTTTGTCAAAGGAAATTTTCAACAGAAGAAGTTCTCAGAACAAAAGACATATAAACATACACACTCAAAAACCCACTGCAAAAATACCTCTGCCTTGGCCACGACTACAAAGCCTACATGGCAATTTCTTCTGGGTACTGGTCTCTGGCATGCACTTTATAACACTGAATATGCATAGTTTAATTTTATTTTGCATTCAAAGAGTTTAATTCCCTCTCCAGACCTTTGAAGCTCTGTTGTGAAGCAAACTGCAAACAAGCACTATGGCAGCATGGTTTTGATCTGCATTTTTTCCAAACTATGGATTTCAGAATTAAAAAAATGCCCTTGCTGATACGATCAAAGAAACTAATGAAAGTATTAAAGTTCCTCAACAATGCATATTAGCAGGTGATGCCTCAAGAATTATGAAATATTTGTACCCATGTCAAAATTCTATGCAAAGATCCATAAGCTATGGAAGAAACAGTGTATTTCTCAATATCGTCTATCCTATAGCAACACTTGTAAAATAAATAAAGAACTTAATGACATTCAACTCAGACTCAATAAAGCTCAGAGGAGAAAAAGCATTTATATTCAGCTTGTAAAGTCATGGATATTAAAATCTGAAGTCGACAGGAACAGCGAAATGTGCAAAAGTTTAAATGCGCAGAGGAGCTTCGGTATTTCACTAAATGAAGGACTGAAGACACAAAGTGTGTGTGAGAAAAGTCCTTGGCTCCAAATTTCAATCAATTGTTAGTGCTACATGAGGTTTTAGACTACTGATGTGCAAGGCTTATATACACCAAAGCATTGTTCATGGTTCTTGAGAGGGCTCTACTGCAGTCTGGCACACACGACACAAAAATATTCAGCTTGGCTCCCAAACTGTGAAATTACCTTTATTCTAGGGAGAAAGGTGATTGAAATGGTAATAATACTCCTAGGTGGCCAAAAATGTGATACGAACTGGATAAATAAAGGGCCGAATAAATATTGTGCGGGTACAAATTGGTGAAATTTCATTAACCTCAACGTAGCTGTGCCAGCTTATAATGAAAGCAAATGGAGCCAGTAATTTTGCAGGCTTGTCATGACTTTTAACACAATGCACTGAGAGAGGTCCTCGGGTCTTGAGTGATCACTCTAAGCCCAGCTGGCAATGCAGCTAAACATATTCTGGCTCTTCTATTTACATGAGGCACTCCAGGGCATGTTGTACATGACACTGCAAACCAGCTTCTAATAACCACTCTGTGCAGAAGGACTTCAGGTGTCTGATGCCATTTTCCACTTCATTACGGCATGGAAAACTGTATTAATAAAAAACGGAGTGAAATTGTGATTTTCCTGTGGTATTTGGTTTGGGGGGTGCTCAGAATTTCTTACTTGCTTTCTGTCTATTTTCCTACCTATTTTTCTATCTCCCTATACATACACAAGAAGGTGCATGCATCTATACATTAATATGAATACATTTATACTTTTACACATACTGAGAGTTGTACTTGCATGCAAGCACACAGAAATTCCTCCCAAGGCAGACACCTTAGATAAGGGCTAGGATGATTTCAAGGAGTGGGACAAAGAGGACAGGATTAATAATGCTGAGGGTCTTATGTACGTCATATATAGAGAGGGACATCTGAACCTTTAAATGCAATCTATAATGATATTTCCCTGTGTACAATGGACTTATGGGGCACTTAATTATTTCTACTAACTCAGAGATCCTAAGACATCCACGCCTGCTTTTCTGCATAGGACTAAACTTACTCTTGTTTAATAACTCCAATCTGTAAATTGCATCACCTTTGAGTTCTCAGAGGTAACTCTCTTTAGTTCTAGAAGATTTGCTTCTAAACAAATGTTATAAAAATGCTGAGTTTTATTATGTGAGAAATAAGTGGTTTTATTTGTCTCAAAAACACCACAAGGGTACTTGAAAATGCTCTCTATGAGTTTCCTTTGACATCCAAAGATAAATTTTAATAGGCCCTGTTCCTTGTGCTAATGCGTATAGGAGCAAGAGGTGTCATATTTAGAAACTAAATGCAGGAGCTGAGGTAGGAGATATTTACAGCTCGGTAACTGAGATACTTATTTTAAATGGCAAATAAGCACATTGCCTGAAACTCTAGAATGAAAGCAATCAGTTGTCATAAATATTTGTGTTCATTTTGCTGTTAAGCTGATTAGGGGCCATTTGTCTCAGCAAAGGTGTGAAAACCTACTACTACAGAGAAAGATTTAGGAAAAAAAAAAAAAGAGGAAAAGAAAAACTGTGTAAAAATAAAAAACCCAAACCAAAAAAAGAAACCCAACCAAAAGAAATTAAGCGAGGTGACCAAGAGGAAAGTGCTAGGAGTCAGATACAGTGCCTGGCTCTTACATTGCTCTCATGTTGTTCTCGGGAAGAAGTGGAATTTCCAGGACTTTGGTGTTGGAAAGTATTGTTTCGTGGCTGGTGGTGGAAACGGTCTTGCCGGTGATTCGGTGAACCTGGTAGAAAGCATGGGGTCGCAGCAGGCGGTCGTCTGCAGTCCCAATGAACAGCTGTAGCGTGAGCGGCTCACTTTCTAAGTAACCATGTAGCTGGCAAGAGAACAGAAAACGCCCACTGAGCTCCATACACATAAACTGCCAGGAATCAATTAAATTTTTATAAGCGGGAGAGCCTCATTCAAGGAGAGAACTTGTGACAGGTGCTATGTGTTAAGATCCCCCCCCTTCCATTTTTGCTGTAGCACAAAATTGGTACAATAAAAAGGTGCACTCAGAAAATGTCTCATTATCCTAAAGGACCCGAGGCGCTTTAGATGGGCTGAGCTTTCGAGCGCTCCTGCTACATCCACAGAAAACTTTGCATAAATTCTGCCGCAGTGTTCAGCAAAAAACCACAATGAACAAGATGTTCTCTTCCAGTACTTGAGGGAGGCAAAACCAACGGAGTTTGCAAGTGGGAAGGACATAGTTCCCCCAGTGCCATGCTTCCTGGGTCATCCCTCATGCAGCAGTAGGCTGCTGCTCACGACTCGTCCCCTCATTAAGCGATTTTCATGCTGGTAAATATCTCCTGGGACAGCATGGAGACAGATCACATATACACGATTAGTAGCTCACCATGTGTGTCAAATTCTTGCTATAATCGCACAAAAATCTCATTGAAGCTATTGGGCCTGACCACGTTACAGTGACCACTCTGATAACGAGAGTTATTTCTGCCACAGGCTGGGGAGAGAGCAGAAGCAGAGCCTGACCTCATTCCCACCATCTCCTGTAGAAGCTGCTCCGGGTTCCCACTCTTGTGGAGTCTCCAGACAACACCCTGCTTAATGCTGCCACCTGACATTGGCAAGTGAGTCTCACAAAAAGCAGTTATGTGGCAGTGGTTACCTGTGAAGCCGTGTCCCAAGGGAAGGGAGGACACAGCAACTATAGGAGAGACAAGCACGGGCAAGGTGGGCTGTCCCAGGAGATGCCCTATCCCACAGCAAACATGATCACTTTGTTGTAGGTTTAGCTTCCTCAGGGAATGGTTCAGATAGGTTTGGGCATGAGTTATTCACCATCACTGCACCATCACTCAATCCGATAGACCAAAATTTACCAACATTTGGTGAGGAGCANTCAGATAGGTTTGGGCATGAGTTACATCACTCAATCTGATAGACCAAAAATTTACCAAAATTTGGTGAGGAGCGACACTTGTTTCATAGTGCATGCAAGTTCAAACCTAAATAAAGCTAAAAGCAAGTGGTGAAACCCATATAAAATATTGCATTATATTTATATTTTGCCTGCTTTCACTCTCCTTAAATCTTAAATGTAATTTCTGGCTGTCTCTCCAGGGTATTTATGAGAAGACAGCAGGAGTGCTATTAAAAACAAAGATATTGAGTCACTTTTACTCCTTGAGCACTGCAAAATTCTAGTGGTTGCTAACACAGGTATGAAGCCTTCCCTCTGCTACTAAACACACTGAATGGCAACAGGAATGCACAGTTGGCAATGTTTCAGGTACCATGGTGACCAAGGCATGAGCAAGGAAGGATGTTGTGCCTAGACAAATCTTCCATCACTAATAGGGCACACTGCAGATTTTTCACCCCACAATTTTGTCAGAAGAGCCAAGAGGCAAACAGAAGCATTTTAATTTAATTTAATTTAATTTAGTTGTTTGATTTGGTGTGGCAATTTTTATACCCTTTCCTAAAGCACACGGATGCTGGAAGGATATAGGGAAAGGAGAAGGACAAGGCTCATTTCAGCAGTACATATTTTATCAGTATTTTATCAGCTCTGCATTCCTGAGACACCACTGAAGGCAGCTCAGAGCCAGGGAGTTGTGATGTGATTGATATGAAATGATATATGAGGGGGTTCCACACCAGCATTGTCAAATACAGCCAGTGGCCATGGGGAAGCCACTGTCCTATTCATCACCCCCTGTCCCCTCGTATGGCAACCCTGACTGTTCAGTAATTCCAACCATGTGCACGAGCTGGTCTGGCAGAATGACTTGGATTTGTCCCGGGCTGATCTTACCCCACCTCAGCATTTCCAGACCCTCAGCAGCAACGCTGAGGTAATGGAGGAGACACAAGGTATCGTGAGGTATTTTTGGTCAAGAGCAGCACATGGGTTTGCAGGGGGAAAAGTAAGATAGTATGACACGCCAGCCAATAAATTTCTATGCATTACTAGCGGTCACTTCTCCAGCTTGTCATGGAGGGTGCTTTTTATGGAGAGTGTAAAATTAAAACAAACACATATTGAATTACAGGGCCGCTTAAAACGTAAAAATAGACTGCGAGTAACTCAAACCTCAGTGCAGCAAAAGCAAAATCTCACACCAAGGTACCCATATGTTTTACTGAATACGGGCAAAGAGGACCAAAAACACTGAACTTGCATTGGGTTCTGCTATTTCAGGTTTTATCTTCAAATCCGGACTCAGCTGCTGCCATATCTAGTAACCTACTGCTGAGTCTCAGCTTGTGCTTTTCCCACAGGTTTCCTACCAGGAGGCAATCAAACACCCATAGTCCTCAGCTTTGCACACCTGCCCTCCCCTGAAAAGAGTTCACATGCTGGAAAATAAACAGGAAGATCTCAGATTCATGTTTTGCATTGTTTTTTAAGATTTGTGATCTTCAAACTAAATTATGCTTGGTTTTTTTAAAGGCCCTGTCCTAGAGCTGTTCTGTGTTTTTCTTTGGGTCCATTACCCCCAGTTACTCCCTGACTTGGAAAGTGCCAGGGAGGCTAATGTAATCACTATATGCTTGATTTTGCTGTCCTCAAAACAGATAAAACTCACACTCATGTAATGAGTTTTATGTCATATTCTGTGACACAAGGCATCTGGTCTCCAATTTGTATTTCCATTTGAGCTTTACCCATTGCATCACATTATTGACTCTGATATTACGTCACATCATGGTGTATGCCAACAGAAGCAATAAAAAACGAGATGCAAGGATTAACATCTAAAGGGGCACATACTGTGAACGACTTATTTTAGCTTAAGCACCCAGTGCACAATTTCTGTGACAGGCAGCGTTGAACTTTGGGAGTTTTCAGAATGCTGCAGATGTCTGGAGAATGGGCAAGATCCTGCTTACTCTCAGCAGGGCACAGTGAGAATATTCTACAGGAGAATACACAGGAGAGCGATATTATTGTCACATCATTCAACAAGATGTCAAGAGGAGTGGTGGCAGTAAAGGCAGAGCTGCAGTACTCCAGGCTGTTTAATTCGCCAGCATGTAAAGGGAATATCAAACAAGACCAATGTAGAATGGAATGGGGGAAAAGGGTGACTGAGCACTTTTCTTGGTGAGGAAAGATCTCGCATGTTCACATCCATGCATATTTTCCACTCATGCTCTGGGATACTGTACTTGGTGGTATAGCAATTCAGTTTCCTGGCGTGCAACATGGGATGCATGCGTCAGACACCCTATTTTTATCTTTTTTTCTGTGTAACACAGTCCGAAGCTCTTAATAACTCAGTGACTGAGTGTGGGTGACAAAGGTGCTCTTGGCTATGGCATTCATAATAAAGGATGTGTCTTTCCTACCAAGCATGCTTTGCTTGGCAATACATAGATCCAAGTAGAAAGATCTGTACTTTCCCCTGCTGTGGAAGTGTAAAAGTAATTACTTGCAAAATAGGATCAGGAGCACAACATTTTTGGATGAGTTTCCCTTCCCAAATTAAGGCAGTGATACAGCAGTCACCTGGTTCAGTACAAACGAAAGATACAGAAAAAACTTAAGTATGTAGATAAGACCTCTGTGACTAGTTTGTTTGGTTTTGAAAATAAAGTAGGTCATACTCTCTTGTTCTGATCAACCACTCATTCCCCTTGTTCTTTTCCTTTTTGAGCAACACTGTTAAAAATATTTGAACTCGTCTCAAATGATATTTGCATTTATATTGTCTGAAGCTGCTGAGATTAAAATCAGACTTAATTGTGGGCCTGTTATACACTCCTCTAATTCTATCAGAAGCGATGTAGTCACTGGTAATTAACACCAGAACAGGACCAATTGCAGTTGAGCTCTTTGTCACTTTACATCATCTTACGCAAGAGCGAGGGAAAGGCTGGGCAACTGTGCCACCACAGCAAACCTTCCTTGGAATTCCTGCACCTCTCTGTCATCACTTTCCCAACGCCATCTCCCACCAACACTTCTTGATCCTCACCAGTAGATTGCTGCTCATCTCAGCACGGGGTGCCAAAGCAAATCCCAGCCTTTCCCTGGGGAGATGCGTCGTGCCCCATGCACTGGGCTTGGAGGTTTCTGTGTGTCCAGTGGTGCTGAACACCAGGCATCCTCCTCTGGTGGTCAGCAAAGTGTGAGGGAAACACAGCTCTCAGCCCTCGCAGCCACCAGCCTCAGAATTATCACAGACACGAGCATGCCTGGATCCCAAAATTGTGCCTGGTGCATATCTATTAAATCTGGCAAATGGAATGAAACAGACTTGAAAACAATGAGCTGAAGCAGGTGAGGTTTTTTACCTCAACAAAAGCACTAGACAAAAAAACCAAAACCTCCCCAAACCTTGCTATAGTTACCAGATTTTGAGGAATTTTTGCAAATGTCACATCCAATAACTCAAAGGCTATTTTGGCTTCAGTGGTTATTCTACAGTATATGAGGAAAATTGCTATTATTTAAGCCACGGCATTTATTTTAAGAAACTCAGCTGAAATATTCTACATGCTCCCTTCCAAGTGCTTCATGCTTTTGGCATGCTGAAGCATCTGTTGAAATGCTGAGAAAGCTACCTGTCATAACAAAGAGCCCTCTGTGCCTGGAGAGGCTCCTGGAGGCCACTGAAAGAATTGTCCTGTTCTCATGGGACACACCAGCCAGGTACACTGTTTGCACCACCCGTGACATCAGTCAGGAAAAAAGGGAGCTATACCATGCAATCACTTTAAAGTGTACTTATTGGGAGTTTGTGGAAAAGACTGCAAAAATCCTAGAGTGGTGCATTTCTCCAGACCCAGACTCTGTAAATATGTTAATGATCATTAGGGAATAATTTAGAGCTTAGCCTGTCCCAAGGCATCCAGGAGAGAGCTCCCACTAATAACAAAGCCAGGGCACGACCAGGGACTTAGTATTCACCCTCAGCAGCTTGTGCTTGAGAGTCTTGAGGCTACTAGGGTATCCTTAAGGATAATGATGTGTCAAAAAGACCCATAGGTAACATCTGTATCAGCAATACCTCTATAAATGGGTGTGCTTGTTCTTTGTATGTTTGGTATATAATAAAGACAACAAGTAAATACACCCGTTTATGCCTCTAAAAACATTAAGCACAATATATACATTTTCTTATCTGACTGATGGCCACATTGCTTGCAGCAGGTACTGCCGTGCTTATGCTCAGCAATGCCTTACACATCCATCTGTCCCATTTGCATTTCCAGAACTGTTCAAGGAATACCTGAGTCAATTTGGAGAGAATCATTAGTGAGACTAACTACCCAGTCTGGGGAAAGGGGGCTTCTTTCCCCTTTTTCCCCATCAATGTTTTGGAATGTAATTCCAAAGCTTTCTAAAAAAGGTCAAACAGAATAAAATCTTGAAAATCTCGACATTTTTAAAATAATTGCTGCTTGTCTCTTTAAGCTAAATCTTTGTGAGCTACACACCAACTAGCTTTATTGCTAACTTTCTCAAGCAGCAGGTCTTTTTTTTTTTTTTTAACAGTAACTGCACACGATCAATGATAAAATGAAACAACTGGTCATGTTTTAAAAGTATATCTAATATATAGCCTCAATAAAATACCATCAGTATATCACTGAGTGCTCAGCATCCTGATTTTTTTAAAACCAAATCGAAGATCAAGCTGCTTAAACTACAAAGAAAGTGCACAAACATTTTGGAGATTGATTTCAGCTGTGAGCACTGAGCATGCATAAAAATTGGGTCATCAATCTGATTTTCAAGAGAAAAGAATTTACTTTTAGCCCCCACGTAGAAGCCCTCTAAGACGTAAGCCACGGCATCATGGGTTTAAACAGCAAGAGGGAAAAGTTGATCTTGTGGGCAATGACTGTCATGTGAAGCGCAGGCACAGAGGGTGAGATCAGGAGACTGGGCATCTATTCTCGTAGAGATCCTGCCCGACCTCTGCCTGGGCAGCCACCAGACTGTCCTGCTGCCACACTGCCAGGCTGAAAACACCCAGAGACCTGCTGCTGAAGGGGTAGGGAGTGAGCAACCTATGTCTCTAGGGAAAAAAAATGCCAGGAAAAGACTACCTTCCTCATTGCAAAATTTCCTCCACCTATTCTGGCACGTTTGGGCCCTGAATTCCTCTGTTACTAGAGGTTTGAGGAAAAAACACACCTGAGATGCCCTGAGGCAGTGGGCTGTGGAGGCCCACAGGTGTACATGTTTCAGTTGCTGCCCCTTGTGCTTTTTAGCTCTCTGGCCCAGAAGGACAATAGTTGTTGTGTACCTAGGGCTCAGAGGGGCCTTAGTTGGACCAGGATGACCAGGAATCTCTTCCCTCTGTCAGCAACCAGGCAAGCCATGGCTTTTGGATGAGGTGCAAAGCTCAGTTCCAGACTATTTGTCAGCATGTATTCAAAATGGAGGTGCAAAGCTTGGGCTGCTTGGATGCTCCTGTGAGAGCACAAGTCAAACAAACAGAAGCATCTTATTCAAAATAGCAGAGCAGACTTCAGAATAAAAAAAACCCAAAAAACCAAAACACAGCAAAACAAAACCCCCAAAATCAACCAAACAGAAAATAAAACACCTCCTTAGGAGCTGAGGTGACACTCTGGCTGTGACAGATTTTGCTGAAGTTTATCTGACACAGCTAAGTAAAAAAAGTGAATAAATTATGCTCCATGAGACTAAACATGTTACTACTCTTCAGTCCTTCACTTACTTAAAATTGTAACAGGAATCCCTACAGTTTTTTGTGCTACCTTCAGGATTTATTTTTCCTTTCTAAAACTGGTTTTCCTTGGATTCACTCAAACTCTGTTTTAAGAACCAAAAGTAGTCAGAGCTGGTCCACAAATAAAAATAAGATGGCTTGCTCCTGTAAATGGCCAATCCTGGGCCAAGGGTGAGAGCTGGATGGGAGAAGAGTGAATGGAAACAGCAGGAGTGTGTTTTATGTGGCACTTTCTAGTGCTGCCACTTGGACCTTAACTCAACAGTGCAGCAAAAGAGCAGCTGTTCACATCATGATGAATAAAGATCTATATAAAACTTCCAGCTGCAAATACGCTGAGGAATTATTAATCTTAATGTAATAGAGATGCTGTACACTCAGTCACTGGCTCACAAGTAATTTCAGTCTCTATCCAGGGAAAAACAGCCTTCGTGGCTGCTGGCTCTCAGCACAGCTATGAAATCTTGTCTAAACAGCCATAAGACACTGATCCTTATTTCTGGGAAGGATTTTCTTCCTCAGAAAGACCTAGAAACCAACCCAAGTCACACTCCTCCTGAAACTACCACAGTCACAAGAGGGATGCCCGTCAGAAAAGGAGTTACTAACAGAACGAGTTTCCAAGTCCGGGCTTCTTATTCACTGGGACACCAGGAAATCACTACTGCTCTCATGACATCTTCCACCACAAGACCAAATAAATGTCATTCCCCTAATAGTTGTTGCCTTACCATGCTCCAAGAATTAAAAATCCAGGCCTAGGGGTAAGTCCAACACAACAGTGCTCTCCCTGAATCTACCCGACCCCTCGCTCTACTCAATTTCCGCTCAAACATTTACCCTCAGCATCCATAACAGCTTTCAATTTGGACAGTCATATTCCAGGCCGTATATGAGTTTAAAAAAATAAAAAATCACAAGAGCAGTGTAACAGGAATTTATGACATATTCTTGGGCAGATACCCTGGGCAAGCTGGTACTTGTGAAGCTGCCTTTCGTCACGCCGCTGACGCATCGCTCGCACCCAGCACGCTCCCGTTTGTGGGTGAGCACAGCCTGGCCTGGGATCCTCGGGTGTGTGCTGGGTGCTGTCAGTGCAAGTGGGATGGGTGTGATGCCCTTCACCAATGCCCATCCCAGCCGTGGTACAGCACCACTGCCAACATCCTTCAGTGATTTCTCCAAACCCGAGACACACCCTCGATGTTTTAGCTCGGTGGCTCACTGCTGCTTTGCTAACTGCACGATTTGGAATTCTCACCATGGCAAATTTGAGGGCAATGGGGTGCCCATCTACCCCCAGGGGTTATCTGATTAAGGATCAATGCTGCTGAGGTGCTCACAGAGGACAGGGGCAACACAGTTCCAGGCAAAAAGCCTTTGGGGTTCAGGATCACCAGTGAGACAGTATTAGACTAGAAATGGCTGCCTTTCCCCTAAATTTTAACTTCTAGACAAATGACATTTATTTAAACTGCTACTGAAGACAGAAAGCTGGGGCTATGTTTAAAGGCTTTATCTCTGTAAATATTTGGAGAGCTATAAATACTGAGACATATTCATAATATGAATATTGCACTTACTGTTCTGTTGCCATGAAAATTACTATAAATACACTTCCAATTCTTAATTTCTCCAATTTGCCAAGAACTCACTTAAAAAAAAATCTTATGTGAGACATTCTGCTATTTAATCGGAGTCAAAGGCCGCAGCACAGTGCAGGAATTGAAAACTCAGTGATGGAGGGAGACAAAGCACGTAGTGCACTAGCAAGCTATAGAGCTGTATGTCCCAAGTGAGACTTAACATAATCAGACAGTCCATGAGTCAAGCCCTGACTGCTTTCTGTGTTTGGGGAAAGGAGGGAGTGTGAAGAGAGGCTGTCTGAAGGTCTGAAATAAACCTCCTCCTTTCTTATGCAAGTCACGTGAATAGCAATGGCCTCCAAATTTCCAGCACTTCTGTCCATTTTGGGATTTTTTTTTTTAATTTAGGAATGAATTAAAAGAAGGAAAGCATTTCAAGGCATTTATGAAAGTGCAGAGCAAGGATGTTTTAGTGGATGAAGGAGCAGTAAGCTGGGCATAGAGTGATTGGGTTCTCATCTGCCAGAGAGTTTTTGCTTTATGAAAGATACATGACTTGATTAGAGCAGAAAAAGAATCTGTAACAACTTCTAACATATTTCCAGACTGCTTTATATTTAATCAATTTGTGCTTCAGCCTCCTTATAAAACTAAAAGCCAGTAACCACAGTGCCATGTGGCTGGGTAACCCTTTCTTCACAAGGAAAATGCAGCAATTCCAGCCCTCTGGTTCCAATCTTTGTGCAATTTACACCTGCATTCCTTGGGAATAATGGAGATTAAGGCAATGCCATTGCTCTTCAGAGTCTGACAAGTGGTGTCTGCATGTGTATGTTCCTCAAGCCAGGTTCCACTTCTGCTGTTTCATGTCGTGCTTGTTGTCACATGAAAAAGATTCATAAACATGCTATTTGTGACTCCTGTCTCAGAGCAGAAAGGAGCAGTGGCTTTGCCAGGTCACTACACCCTTCTGGTCCTACTCTCCTTCCTCAAGCCACCTTTGATCCACCTGGTCCCACAGTTGTGATTACACTGCAGTTTTATCTGAGAACATGCCTTCCATGGAAAGCATCTTGAAGCAGCAATAAAAATAGGTCAGGTATACCTTATAGCTTGGATTCAATGTTCTGACCTCCAGGAGAGTCTGATTAAACTATGAAAAATCCAGAGAGACTGGATTCCACACTGTGAGTTGCTTGAGAGCAAGCACGATGGCATTGTTTGATGCCACTTTTTTAACCAAGAAAAACCTCAGATGGATGGAACAGACCAAATTCTGACCAATGAGCAGAACACAAGCTGCTCTGCCACAAGGGCTACAATGAACTTGAAGGCTTGTGATCTCTAACAGCAACTAAATAAAATAAGCATGAAAGACTCCTAGATAAACTTTCTCAATATACAGGGACTGTTTTCAGTCAGTCATTCTAAATATTGTCACATTGAGTAACATTATTTAGCAACAGCTGTTGCACTAGAATTTCTGACTAGAATACTGACAAGCTAATACCACAACTCTGTTTAAAGCCAGTAAGACAGCCAAATAAAATGTTGCAAATATTAACAGCAGAACTTGCCAATAAAAGCTTTATAGAGTAGCTTATCTGCTGTTGCAAATGGATGACACCCTGCTCCAGTCAGTGGAGCAGGATGTCAGTGCATGACTGGGAATTGAGGAGGATGCAGAGGGTAACATTTTCTCCTTTGAAGTGAGATATGATGAGGAGGTGATGGTGACCAGGACCTGTGTTTTTACACCCAAACCAACATCTCTATCAACCTGCTGAGTTCAAACATGAGGTTCTAGTACAGGTCAAGTTGCAAGCCAGAGATAGGAATGCCAAGGTCTTTAAAGGTACTGCTCCTCCCATTCATACTAAAGCCTTACCTGGGTATCTAACCTAAGAAGTACATCTCAGTCCTGGCAAACTGGTAAGATTTTAAAGCCTGCTTAGCATAGTTACAAATAATTGTACACAACATATCAAGCCAAAAGAAAAAGGGAAAAGCCAGGTGATTCATGCCACCTAACTTTTAACACATACAGGCTGGACAAGAACAGGGTCTAGTCACCTTGGCTGCTGTCACAGCCAGCAAAATGAGACAGGCACTCTGAAGGTGTGACTTACCCAGGCTGCTTCAGACGTTCACATCAGAATAAAATTAATAGCTGAGTAAACTCTACACCGACAAGCCTTCCCCTGATTACAGAGAGAAACTAACACAATTAACTCAGCTGCAGACATCTAATAAAACCTAAAACACAGACTTGCCCTTGTCACCTGCCCAGACCACAGTTCAAAGCATGAGTGTCCCACAGACCCAGGGCAGTGCTGCAGGAGAGGCACACTGTGCTTCTCCCACAGAGACAGGAAGCAGAGCTCTTGTGAGAAGACCCCACAGAGGCAGAGCCCACTACAGACACCGAGGAGCAGCTCATTTCCCCTGTAAAGGCTGCAGCAGTGCCCCTAGTCCCAGCAGTGCTCCCACCTTCTGCTCTGGAGCACAGGAAATTCTGCAGCAGCATCATGTACAGTTTCAGTGGCCTTGCTGTTGTCATTGTTTCAAAATTGGATTGCATGTTAAAATCATAATAAAAATCATAATAAAAATACAAACCTGGGCTGTATTCCTGCAAATGAATTAAATTCATTCATTAAATTCAAATCTATTACATACCTTTTTCTATTACGAAAAGGGAAAAGAGGCTTTGCTACTAATTGGAGAGCTTAGCAGTCAAATTTTATCATATTTTTCTCTATTTTTACTCAAATTGGAGGACAAAGAATGCTTTCCTCATCAGGCCATTTTCCTACAAATGTCTCCATTACAGCCAGGTTTCTAGGTTAATACTGCCCTGTGATTAGAGTGACTACCCCTGTAAAATCTATTTGGTCTAAGAGTTCCAGGGGTTTCATTTATGCTAGAAAAACAGAAGAGCCACAGCCCAGCACCAGCATTGCCACTACATTGCCTTGTTCTTTGCAAAACCTCTCCAAGCTGCCTCCATCTCAACTAGGGGTCTTGCAGCCAGCAGTGGGGCTGTGTCAGTTCACATATTTTAAGGTTTTCCTCACAACTGGGAGGGATTAGGAAACGAGGCTTTGATGTAGCCTGGATGTGTGCTTGAGATTGCTTGTGTACCTAGATGCCAGCACATATGCTTGCAAGTTGTGGTCTAAATTTGTTTGCCCCTGGAAACTGATGTTTGCAGCTATGAGTGGAGTTTATGTAAAATCCTACAACCCTATGCCATTTTGTGGTCAATAATACTCCATAGCCTACATTCAGTAACAATATTCATGTCTATATTGAAGAATATTATGTTATTGCAGAATAAGAGCTACAATACCTAAGGCCCACTTAATGAAAACAACATCATTGCAAAAGAAGTGGTTCAAAATTAATTTGAAAGCCATTTAGAAAATTGTTGCAGGATTATTAAGGATTATTTATTAATAAATGCCATTTATAATTGTTTTCTTTTGAAACTGAACATTCCAAGCCGTTTTATGAGTTCCTGCACCTACAGGGAGATATTTACATAGTCTATATAGCTTTTTTTATTCTGATATGACAGGCACTATCTAAATAATGTTGTACATATAAACAAGACTGCTCCATGTTGCATTGTGTTCCAACCACATCAAATACTCTCCATAGTACGGGAGGTGTTACAAGACCTTAATACAAAGTTCTGCAAGGAGAAGCAGGATTTTGGGGTGCTTTAGTCTCTTTTTCAACAAGTCATATCTTCTGTTGACTTCTCTAAGATTAAAAACCAAACTGACCTCTACCAGTTACACTTCTTCAACACTTCACATCTTCTAGACATGCTATTCCTGTCCAAGTCAATGAGAGCTTTACAGCTCAATCTAACCCTGGACCCTGTGTCAATTCTCTCTGGCACTTTTGTCCTAGAAATGCAGGCACTTGGTACATATATACTAGTGAGACTGTATTAAAAGCCACAGCAGGTAGAAAATAATACAGCCCAGGGAAGTTTTGTTTTTGACTCTTCTCATAATCAAAGCTATGCACAAAGCACAATGAGGCACAGTAAATAAAGACATTTCACACAGACAAGCACGAAAATCTTCCAAAACAAAGAAAATTAAATTATCTTTCAACTAAAGAACACACTGCAGTGAAAGACTAAATGAGCAATTCTAATTAAAACCATGCTGTGAATCTCCTACTTTCCACCATAAAAAAAAAAAAAATCAGCTAGTGTTTGTGCATGTACAGCCACCCTCCAAAACCAGTCAAGCAGCTTTCCAGCCAAACAATGCAAGACACAGCATCTCAGAACTACAAAACATATTGAAATTATTTCCACGGCAATCATAATAACAACATGTCAGGCCAGGATCTGCAGGGAGGGGGGTGATAGCAGGAGCTCAGCCCCTCACCGGCCCCGGAGCAGCACCCACGCAGGATCCATCCCCTCCTTCCACGGCCGCATCCAGCGCCCCGCCGGTGCGTGCCACCCTGTGCTTTGGCAACACTCCATCTCACCCAAAATAGCCACCCGCATCCTTTCTCTGCCCCGCACGAGGAGGCAAAGCGTTACATCCCAGCGGGCACTCGCAGGAGAGCCAAGGAGCTGGTAAGTCCTGACCGCCGGCAGGCACAGGCAACGCTGTGCAAGCCCTGCTCGAGCTTCTTGATCCCGACATGTCGCAACCATCTCGGGCTCAGGTCTCGCTCCTTGCAGCGCTGAACGCAGCAGACACTGAGAGCGGGACTAAGGCTCTGCGCCTGAGCTGTGCCCAGGCTTCACGCACGGCTCAGTTCTGAGCAGCTCTGCAGAAACGAAACGTGATCTCTCTTCCAGCCTGCTCCCTTCTAGCTGTTTATCTGTGCAGCCACGGTGTGCTGAACGCTAGCCACTGCCCTTTCACAGGCAGGGAGCCGAGGGGCGAGTATGGGCATCCATGTCCTGCACAGAACATGCATGATATGCTGACACTGCTGTTTGGATGCAGGCACAGGAATCACCTAAATATAGCAGACTTCTGTGAACAGTCTAAATTACAGACTTAAATGACATGCAGAAAGGCACAGCTTGCCCAAAGACAGAAGAAAGTAATGGGAAGATTTTGGACAGTGATGGAAAGCTTGGCTTGAGTGTCATACAAGACATCAAGTAAAAACTTCAGAGACGCAGAGACTTCACAGCCATTAGATGTGGACAGGCACAAGGGCGGTGGAACAACAAGAAGATGCAGTCATGTAAGGGATCCCAAAATCAAAGGGACTGAAGAGAGAGGCAGAGCAAAAGGAGGCTCCAGTTAGCAGCATACACCTGAAAACCACCTGAAGGAAGCAGCAACATACAGAGAACCTGCAATTGATGCCCAAAGTGCATCGGATTTTTAAGAGGGAAAACTTAGTAGATCTCCTGAAAAGCAGCAGAGGTCTGCAAGAACAGAATGCTGCTACTGCAACTTGCTCCCCTTTATCATGGTATTTTTGGGAGGCTGGCAGCCCCACATGCTCACCTCTGACACCCAATCTCTTGTAACACATACACAAGGCAGTGAAAGTGCCTTAATCCAGATTTTGCAGCCAAGTAACGTGAGCAACAATACATTGCACAATTAATTGCAAGTTAATCAACATATTCTTTCTCAGTAGAAAACTTGAGCACATATTCAACATTTAATCCCACTTTATGAAAATTTAAGGATGTACTTAAGCGCTCTGTTTCACTGTAACAGATCACTTTGCTCAATCTCTTACATTTTTTCCCCCTTACATTACACAGAAGTGGACCAGCAATATTTTTACATGAGTAGGACTGCAAATGGCAAGGGAGCAGTTCTCCCTCTGGTGAGGACTATGGGTTTTCTCCAGGATTCCCATTTGGCTCTAACACCATGTTATCAGTGCCCCAAAGAGCAAAACTCATTGAGGAGGACTCCAGTGTCTCTAACTCTCCAAAACATCCCCATGCTGTGCCTGCAAGTGCTGTTCACTGCTTTGAATAGGGCTGCATTTGAAACCTAGCAGACTTATAAATCCAAATGTACATAACGTCTGCGTGCAAACCAAAAGCAGGAGTTCCTCCACTTTATTGGGTACTGAAACATTAAAAACAGGTGTTTAGAAACTGTAGTACAAATCTGTCTGCAACCTATATTATTTTTACCACATGCAAGTAAATTGATCACTAGCGTGTTTCAACTGTTTCAGTGAAAATAGGCAACTCCTGCTAAATTATTTCTTAAACATGTGGAGGGAGGAGAAAGTTTACTTGATTTCGCTGCACTGACAGCCTGCAACAAATTTTACTTATGTGTATGTATATAGCAGATGCTGTAATGGATCATCTCCCTTTCACTGCATGTATCAAAAAAGATCTTGAGCTATTCTTCACAAGGAAAGAAATGATAAACCCCTGCTCATAATGAAAGCTGCAACGTACTTCTAGAGAGCAACTGAGTAATTTGACACCATATTTTCCACTGATCCAGCCTGTTAGTTGAAATAATGGCTAATTAAAATGGAAAATATATATTATAACCACAAATACTGACATTCCAGATGACAAAGTATGTTACAGAAGTAATTTTTTACTCTTCTTACATTTAAAAATTAGAAAATATAAACCCAGAAATTCCAATGGAGTTAGGTTGGTGTGAAGGGGATCTGAAATCTGAACTGGCCCCTAGTACATCTTCATATAGAATGCATGCAATATAATTTTCATTATATATATATATATGTTATGTAATTTGGGTTACCAAGAAAAAAATAAAAACCTTTGCACAGAGATATTACTTTTAGGAATGGAGGACAGATGTCTAGTTGCCAAAGCAGACTTGTTAAAAATTAATCACCTGCCTCATGCAGGTTAGCAGTATTTGGCAGGTAGGTTAGCACAGCTCATAATGAAGCATCTGGCTTCTGGTAAAGCTGAATTTTAATTTTAACTGCGTTTCATTTCAGCTTTTGGGTGCATGTCAATGTGCAATACTCTGACAAGTCTGGAGCAGAATTGCTGATTGGTAACTTTGGTGTAGGTCTTCTCAACTGCAACCAAATAGTTGTCAAGTGACAACTGTGGTTCACACCCAGACCACAGCCACAGGTATCACCTGGACCTCCCTGAAAAGCCATTTTAAATCCAGTCATCAACATCCTACCCATCTATAGTCCTATTTTCTTAAAAACAGCTAAACTAAGAGTTAGGAAATCCCTAAGCATGTGTTTGAATTAAGCAGGCTAAGCTGTCTGACTTCAAGAGTGCCCCAATACTACTTTGAATGTAATTGGTTTTCAGGCCGGGTTTTTGTTGTTTGGTTTGTTTGGAGGTTTTTTGGGGGAGAGGAGAGGTTGGTGCTTTTTTTTTGTTCTATGTGTGTTTTTTGTTTGTTTGTTTGTTTTAACTGAAGTCTGGTAATTTGAAGCAAGCAAGAGATCTACCCATGTTGTATTTTTCCTTAGAAAAGTGGACACCCATTTCTAGAACTACTAGCAGCCTCTTTTGCCTAACCAGAAGCATCTGCAGCTTCTTCTCTGTATTCTGATTCTGTGACTCTTACCATTTCTAGGTGTTCCCCCTGCTGCATGCATTTTCATTGTAGGGGTGCTTCTATCAAAAATTTACTGAGAATCACCACCACCAATTGTCCTTGTGGGAGATTCATCACTGTGCAGATGCAGGGACCATTTTTTAACATAAATAGTTCAGACATTGGAAAAATGTTTCCAAAAGACAAAGATCTATTACAGCATTAATTAAACCATTGCCAGTTTTTGGTTTTTACATGACAATTTTTTAAGCTTTTAAATGTGCCAAAACCCTCAAGAGTGTCACTGGCTGATGTTTTTTTCTCTTCTTGTATCACTTAAGTTGAGCTGTTTCTTTCTAATACCTCTTCTAAAAAGAAATATATGAGAGAACAGACCACACTACAGGCCCCTGAGCTAAATAGATCTTGAAAGAGGAAAGGAACAGGGAATATTTAGCTCTGTAAGCACATTTGCAGCAGACTCCCTAGCATTATCATGAATGACTTTTGCCAGGCTGCTGTGGCTTGTGCAGGTATTTTCCAGTACATCACTGCAAAGAAATCACCTATTTCAGCTGCTGGGTACAATAATTTTTTTGTTTCCATTTTCACTGAACTTCACCCAGTGACAGATACTGCTCAGGCCTATAGACACACTTAAACTTTATTTAGGTATGTAGAAAAAACAAGGCAAAGGGGATTCTTATCTTGCTTGGGACCTGACCACCTGGTGGAAAGGGGAATGGTAACTTCTAGAAAAAAAAATCAGAAACAAACAGAGCAAGAGACATGGCATCTGCAACTTTTAGCAAGAGTGATGCAGTATTAAGCACAAGGCAAAAAGGATGGAATGGGCAAAGAAATAGATCCCAGTCAGTCAAGGATGAGTCCTGATTCCTCCCTGGAGAGCAGTTATACACATTTTGGAGGTATGCTTCCAAAGTAATGATGAATCGCCCTTTTAGACAAAGAAAAAAGTGCAGAAAAAAACTCTGTCCACAATGCAAGGCGTTCACCAAGTAAAAGGATGCAGCACGAGACCTGAGGAAAAGTTAATGAGGAATCAGAGAAGACATTTAGGTTCTGTCTTTCTTGACCTTGCAGAAACCTCTGTCACATTATTTCTAGACACTTAAGGTGCGTGTGCTGCCCATCACCAAAACCAGCCTGACGAGGGAAGCAGGAAGGAGATAAAGACAACTCCTCTGCTTCCTTCCTAACCTAGAAGGTCTTTGCCTTATCAACTGCCACGAGATGACAGTGAGAAGATACCTCACACAGCAAGAGCAATGCCACTGATTCCCTTGTCGCAAAACACGAAGCAGAAAGGAAACTGGGAGAGGCCAAGGAAGAGCAAAGTCAGGGGCTGTTATATCATCCCCTTTCCCAAGGGAACGGAGGCAGCACCAGCAGAGGAGCAGGAATGCCTTCCATCCCCTCCTCCCTCAAGGCCACCACCAACTTCTGCTTTGCCTGCAGCCAGTGAGTCCAAACTGAAGGCAAACCTAGGGCCAAAGCCTTCAGGCTGGAAAGCCAGCTTGAACATCTCAGCATCCCAACAGCCGGGATGTGTCCTGCAGCATCCATCATGCTAAGCGTGGGCGAGGTATCATTTTTAAGAGAGAGCAGAGTGCATCCCCCAAGTGCTGGCTGATGGAAACTTCGTTTTTCATTTGGAAAGGGCTGTTGCCCCAAACAGCAGAAGCCTGTCCCCAGGACAACTCATAAATCAGAGCTGAAGCTGCATTTTCAGGGTCGTGAAATCTTCTATGGCTGAGTGCAGCACACTTCCCAGAATGGCTCCCTTCTGGACTTACCCCTCCTCAGGGAGGCCAGAAGCTAATGATACGGCTGTGCTTGTGGAGCTACTACTCTGGGAGACCAACTTTATGCAAAATACAAAAAAGAGAAACTCCCCCCCCTTCCCAAAATGTGCTCTCCTAGCAAAAAAAAAAAAACCAAACCAACATGATGAAAAGCTTTCAATGGGCATTCTTCCATTTGCTGGATTTATAGAAGCAATAGCAGCCTTAAAACATCTGCCAAATCACTGTGCTTTTCAGTTTTGATTATCTGTCTGCTAGTTTGAGGTTTAGCTTTAACTGTACAGATGCAAGAAGTGAGAAAGCTATTCAGCTTAGATTTATTCTTAAGAAGTACCGGCTGTCTAAAACAAGGCTATAAAGTGTAGGCTCCCTGTCTGGTTTGTTGTGTGATTGCATGGCTTTGTGCTATTAATTGCAACCTGGTTAACAGGTGCTTGCCAATATCTTTATATGCCCACCATAAGAAAGGATTGTATTTCCATCTGAACAAAAGGGTGATGCTGCCTTCTAAAAAGAAGTTAAGAACAGCACAGAGAGGAAGTCCACTGTGACATGATGAGTTTAATCATGCTTACTAATGAGAACATGCCCTCTACTCTGCTCTGATAGATCCAGAGAGGGAAGGTAAAAGCAGCTAACACAATTTTTTCCCACATCCACTGTTCTTGGTCAGGTGTCAGATGGCCATGAGCTGGACCCACCAGGGACTGTTTTTTCCTTCCAATCCCCTTGACTCACCCAGCAATAGTGGGAGCTCTCTTGTTTAAAGCAAACTTGCAGCACTGGGGAACCTTTACCAAGAAAAGCACTAATGCACACACTGCAGGTATATGAGAAGTCCCATACAATACACCAAAAACTTAACCATGGGCTCACTCTTGCTGTGCAGCATCAGGGCAGTGTTGCAAAGGACTTGCCCTGCTCTGTCTGGAACAGCTTTCCTCTTGCCTTCCTTATACTTTCCTCTTCCTGTCATCAGTGGTGAACACCTCTTTCCAGTCTTTTCCTTTAGCTCTTCATTTCTCTCTTCTTCACATCTTGCCTTCTGGTTATTGCACAACCCTCTCACCTCATGCTGTTAACTATTTGTGAGGCTGGGTGCACTAGAAATGCTGTATCAGACTCTGATGCCCCCTAAAGTTACAATGCTTTGATGGATGAGACTTTCTACTTCTTGAGGGGTTTGCAAAAGATATTCATTGCTCATGGGTCTGCAGGAAAGGACTCTGACAGATACCTGTGGTGGCCAGCACCTGGACTGGGACCTTGAGCTTGTTATCCAAAAGCAACAAAATCAGCTGATCCATGGGAAGCAAACAATAACCTGCATGTGTTACCGAGGTGCACAAACAGCTCAGGGGTGTGTTGGTGCCTAATTTGGTGATGTGGAGATGTACAAAAGATACTGAGGCACAGACAATATTCTGACTATGTAAATTAGCAGACAAATCATTATGTTTTGCCTGTAAAATGAGGGAGTTTAGACTATTCAGCTGTTAACAGGGTCAGATCAAATTTCATGTTGGAGCACAGGAGCTGTACACAACCTCTACCTCTATCTCACTGCAAAGTGATGCAGTGAAAAGCAAGGCAGCATGCACTGCATCTTCAATATTAACTTAATTTTCCAAGAGGAAAACAAAATCTGGATAGTATTGGTTACCTAGACAAAAAAGGAAAACACCTACAACTCCCTTTCTTCCATTTTTCTAACCAATTCATCTACTTCATGTCAAGAGTCATCTTAAAGAGAATTCCTGGCATATTTTATGTCAAAAAATAATCATGGCTTTTGAAATTGCTTACTATACTACTCCGTGGATTTGAATATTTTCTTTTACCATTGAGTACAACCTTCTATGGGAGTACACCATAACCTTTAATTAAACATTCTTGAGTATTTGGATTTTATCTCACAGATACACCGCACCCTGCTTGTAAAAATTCCATCTCAGGCAAAGTGCTTGACTTATTCCAAAGACGAGTTATTAATTAGAATATCTACAGACCATATATTCATAATCTGGTGCCATCCCTCCCCAGGGAGCCCAAACTTTTATCTGCTGTATTACTTACCTGCAGCTGAAACAGAGCCAAGACTGGCTGGAACGCAATCCCCATCTTGTGCAACTCCTCACCACCACTTCCAAAATGAAGAATGGGAGATGGGTCCAAATGGAGGACATTTTTAAGACATTCTGGATGTAACCCCCTTGAATTAAGTTCACCTCACTCAATATATGGCTGTAGCTGTCTAACGCTGTGGGCTTCCTATGGTCTCCCCTCACTTCATCTTGCTTCATTTGAAAAATCCTCACACTAGCCATGAACTCTTGTGAAGGTGCCAGCAGGACATTAACAGGCAGGATTTTGCTCCCCAGAGTGGTCCCAGGTTTAAGCCTCACCTGACAGCATGCAGCTTCACAATGCCTGATGCCAGCTAGGGCACCACCCCTGTTTTGACTCAGAGGTGAGAGTACTCCAGTCTGAAATCACCAAACAGCAACTCACAAAATACTTCCCCGAGCCAAGGGATAGAAGCCAGTGCCAGCTGTGAGCTCACCAGCACTGCTCCCCAGCACCACTCGCTTGCCAATCTTCTGTGGCATTTTTAGCTCGCTAGGCGTCGGCTCATCCCACTTTCCAAAGGTTTAGCAATCAGGAACAGGGATAGGTTGGAGCTGCCATGGCAGCCAAACACCCAAACAGGCAAAGGCAAAATGTAAGAGAGAGGAATATTGCATTACTGGGCTTATGAGCCTTCACAGGCAACTTGAAGTGCTCCAAACCATATCATTCCTAAGTGCAGAAGGGAGAGTGCAGCCATTCCACAGAAAGAAATCCACAGGAAATCCTGCTGGCAGGAAATAAGCCTGGGAGATGGCCTGCAGGAGCTTGCAGTGAGCGAGTCCCATGCAGATGATGCAGAGATGATAAAGAGCAAGTGGTGCCTTCCAGCACTGGGTCAGGACTAGACTCTGCTGCCACAGGCAGCCACCAGGCTTGCCCCTTCCACAGGTCAGGATGGATCCCTCCAGCACCCTGCCATGCTCAGCACTGCCTGCCCTTTCCCACGTTCAGGTTTGGAAGAGAAAAGTAATCTCATACACCACTGGCATTCCACAAAGTGCCAGGTCTTCAGCTTTACATGTGGCCCTCTCCACAGAAAAGTCACTAGTCTGGAGGAGCCAGTAAAGCCAAGAAAAAAATTGATCTCCAACCCTGAGCTTCATGTCACACCCACAAGACTCCTGGCCTCCTACACCACTGCTCTGCTCATCCAGCACATTTGCCTCAGAAACCTTTGATCCTCAGACATTCCATCTCCCACAAGGAGAGATGGAGCTGCAGCAAGGAAGCTAATGGTGCCTGGAAAAAAATAGATAAACATGCTGTGGCTGCAGAGAGAGCAACCTCCTGGCAGTTTTGCTTGGGAACCATGCCATGAACGGCAGATTCTTTTTGGATTTACTTCTCCTCCACCTTAGCATGCCATACAGACTTGTTAAGGCATTAGTGTGAGAACATCTCCTGGTTTGGGAAGCAAGATGCCAGTGAAAGAGGGTTTGAAGAGAAAAAGAGGGAGAAGAGAAAGAGCCCTTCCACATATTCTCTTCTTGTTGAAGATAAAGGTGAAGAGCTTTAACACACAGAGCAGAATTCAAGCAAGTTTCCCTAAAATACCAATATAAGAAAGACCTGACTCTTCACATGGTAAAAAAAAAGTAACACAAAAGGGTAGTGTAAGAGGTCAGAGCACTTTTATGAGAGACTTTCCTGCGTCAACACAATGGAAAACACCGGAAATAATAAAGAAGGAAAAACTTGATCCAAAATCTCTCACCTGAAGACATTGGGATTCTGTTTGATCTTACACCAGGGTTTGAACTTCAAAAACTTAGGCTCCTTTCTTTATGACACAGTGGGATGAATCAAACCTGACCCAAACAGCGGCAACATCTGGAAATATGTTGATTCAGAGATGCATTTTACAGGTTTTATCAGTCACTAATTTATCAGAAGTTAGTCCCTAGATTTCCTCTTCCTTCATTTATTTATGCATACTTTTGTTTTTCAGGTACTTCTTTATTTATAAGTAATTACTATTTCTCTTCTAAAAATTGTAAGTATTTCCCTTTTTTTTCAAGTACTTTTAATACATATGTCCATCTCTGATCTAAGTCAGAAGCCTTTATGCATTTCCTCAGATAACTGCCCGTGATGGCAATGTCAGCATGGAGTAACTCTTTCTGGCCCCCTTTATGTTTCTGTTCTTTTGGAGAAAAGGATGTCCAAGTTGTAACAAAAGGACTGAAAAATACATTAATCCTTATTAAACCGGTAGAGCCAATTGACAGGGCTGGGACTGTCTGCTTCCTCCCCTCTCCCTTCATGCCCTTCCCTAGTTTCCTCTCCTCTTTTCTGACACTTGTTTGTGTTTGGAAGCAGCGTGCTCACTCCTGACAGACTGGGACAGGGGATGAGAGGGGAAATGTCTGGACGCGTTTAGTCCAATTAAATGTTGGCATCACATTCAGTCTTTCCAAAAAGCACATCAGAAACCTTTAAGTGCCAGGCTGGCCATTGCAAATTGACTGCCTCTCCATTTGCATTTCCTTGCATCAAGTCACAAACAGAGAAGGCATTAATTGTCATCAAGCATGTCTGTCACAAGCCTCTCTTTAATATCATTCACAAATGCTCTGCTAAATCCTTTCAACTTCCAGCAGATGATTTCCATAATCCTATGTCACTGACGAGTTCTGGCAGAGCTAAAGAGCTAACTGTGCTGCTGACAACTCTCCTCACTTTCCTTTTCCAGCTGCTGCAGCAGCACACACATCCTGCAGTGGCATTCTCTGCCCAGTGTCATCCCAGCCTCCCATCCTTCCTTCAAACGGTGTTTGCTAACAGGGTTTTACAGCAAATAAACAAACACACCCAAGCCCTGCATATGTGGTCTGTACATCATTCTGAGCAGCCCAGGCTTTCAACAAGCCTCTGCTCCTACAAGGAAGGCTTGTGGCATGAACCCAAGCAGTGTGAGCACGACAGTAGTGCCCTGGCACTCGTGTTCCTGTGATGTCTGAGCAGTGATAAAACCTGGGCTCCACTGCACAGAGGGTCACAACCCTGAGAGATGGCACTGGGAGTTTAACTGCTGGGTGAGAAACCAGCATCTGAAGGGGGACAGGCACTGTCTCCCACTCTCTCCCACTACTTTTTCTTTTTTCTTGTTTTAAACAACTAAATCTTGTTCTTCCTACTCCTGAGCAAAGTCCTTTAAAATGAATGAGATTAGTCATATAAATGAATTAAGGGTCAGTTTAGAGTGTTATTAAATTAAATTAAATGCTTTATACACAGTAACTGAAGAGCTTGGTAGAATTTGTGAAACTAGATTCAGACCTCAGATGCTTTCCAGAGCAGCTGGAAGGGTTTTAGGAACTGAACAGAAGAAACTTTAAAAGTCTCACTTTGCTTAGAATTCTCTACAACATCCAAACCAGTGACATACTTCTACATCACTGCTACAGCTCTGCACTCCAACATGTGTTCACAGTTCTGATTAGATCCAACTGCAAGTTAAGGACTAAATGTACTGAGGCACGTCCCCAGCTGATTTCAGTATAAACCGTGTGTCTGGAGTCTGACTGCACAGATAGGTCCATGGTCACTGCTTGCCAGCTGAACACTTGCTAAGTCCTACACAGCCAGAGCAGCAATGCTCTTGTGCTGTATTCACATTGCTGAGAGCAAGTGGGTGCTCTTGCCTTGTTTTTACCAAAGGCTCCATCCACTCAGTTTAAAATATGGTCCGAGGCACACTCACATGCAGTAATCTTTGAGGACAGCAAAAATCCCCCATCACCTTTTGGTTTTAGAGAAGAAAGGGTGCTCGCCACAGAGCACTGAAATAAACAGCCTGTGCTGCTCATTACATGGTTTGGTACCTGCACAATCGGGTGGCCCCCCGCAGATGCCTTCACAGCCCCTCGACTGCCTTCTGTCTCGTAATGAGCTCGGTGGTGGGATTTCGGCTGCACTTCAATACGTAGTTCATAAGGTCCTGAGTGAGATGGCAGCTGCCAATCTAGGGCAGGCAGGGATGGGCTATAATGGAAAGGAAAATGGATTAAGAATTAACATCAAGTACACTATCACGAACCACAAGCATCCAGCGCTATTTACTTTAGAGACCGTGTTTCGCAGTTCATCCTTCACTATATTACATTTAAAATTTCATCAATAAGGATAATGCCATGACATAAGTAATTTGGAAGCTAATGGTTATTTTATGAAGATTTGTGGGTTGAGCATCGCTGATGGCCCAGATGCTATCTGATTTGTAACCAAAATGGGAACATTTTAAGACATAGCTTACAAATATCTTAATATATTGACTCTTGAACCAAAAGAAGAAAAGTAGGCAGAAGAACACAGAGGGATTTTAGGAAGAGGATTTCTGCTGTGAAAGTGAATACCAAACCAATATAATGGATTACAACAAATCTGTTCAGTGTACAGGGAAGAAAGAAGAAAAAAGCTATTTCCCTGCTTCCTTCCCAGCATGAAACACATCCTAGAGTCTCGAAGTAAAGCTGATCTCTTTTGGGTTAATGTGGTGCAAGGAAAAAAGCTCTCAAGTCAGAACTTACTTATGAATCTTACTGATGATGACACACAAGCCTGAAGAAAATGCAGCTCACTCTTCTGGCTCTGTATTGACTCTGCAATTAACTAAAATACTAAGGACTCATTATCATCACACAAGCAAGCAGGCCCAACAGCATATGATGGTGGAGAAGTGTCATTCTTAGAAACTCACTTCCAGTGTAAAAACTACACTTGAAAATAGCCAGGAGACCTGTAAGAAATGCCAAGTTGATGCTTTGGGTTGAAAGAAAAGAAACAAAAAAGTATTGTAGAAACAGCAGGCCTGAGACAAACTTATTCATCTTAAAATAGAAGCAAAAACCTTGACAATTAAAACACTCATTTCATACCTACTCTATATTCTTTCTTTTGGTGAATTCCCCTCACTGGGTGTTCTTCAAAAGCCTTTACAAGTAGTTAAACAGCACAACCACAACATACTACCCTGACCTCTCTACATGAAACTTCATCACTTCTCCCATCAGCCCAGAGAAGACGACCAGCAAGCAGAAAATTGTGGTTCTCAACCTTCTGTAGGCTCCCTGCCACCCTGAGAGGACTTGTCACACCACAGCACACAGGTGAGGGAGCTGAAGGGCTCACTAGCCCTCCCGAGCCTGGGGGAAGGCTGGGCACTGGGGATGTCTTGGTCCCTCTCCTCACTGCTATAGCTGGGGTGCAGGGACAGTCCAAGCTGTGTGAATCACAGCTGCAGAGGGTTTCCTGAGAGGGAAAGGACACACAAGAGCTTCCACACTGGATGTGTGTACTACAAGCACATGTTCAGCTGTAGACTGAATACACCATGTCACCATCCCAGTGGTCCACACTTTAGTGCCTTCATGGCTTCTCAGGCATTACAGCTCTCACATTCCCCAGGCCATCCCTGCTGTCTCCCACTGCAGGACAGAGACTTGAACCCCTAACACTGGCAGGATTTTTGCTTTGACTTTTAGGGGGTTTGAGTGGTTATCCAGCCCTGTATCACCAGAGTATTGAACTCTCATCTGCTGTTGCACGTGTGCATGTGCACTTATGAGACTTCAGGTGGTGCTAAGTTTCTCTATATTATCTTTCTTCATTGCTTGTAAGTCTGAGCCATGTGATTTGCAGGCCTGTGGACACACACTACACACATTACAGGGGTCAGCTGGAACTGCCAAGTGTGAGCCCTGGGTGAGGACCAGAGCCACTCTTGCTCCCTGGGCACCACCTGCTACCACGTCTCAGGCTCCAAACTTCCAGCAATTCTGCTCTCCAGCCCTTGGGACACAGAGCTTCACAACAGAGGGGGAGAGAAGAAAGTAATCATATAGCTCCCACCTCTGCCTAAATGGGAGATGATCTAAAAGAAAGATGTTGCCCCTGTGCAGGCCCCCAGCTCCCATGAACATCTGGATCCAGCAGAAGCCAGTTGGTCACTCTCTCACAGTGACCAGCAATAAACCCTGAATTTGGCTACCACCCCTCCACACATGGAAGTCCCAGCCTTGGCTACAGGCAGGATGCTAAAGCTTCTGAGCTCCTGTGAAAGCTTTTTCCCCACAATGGCCAAGGCCCACCTTGGAAGGCAAGGGTAAGTTCTTCTGCTACTAGATACTCATATTAAGAGTGAAGAGACAGCAAAAAATTACAGACAATTGGCTATTGTTCTTAGCTATTACTCTTTGTCTAGCACTTTAGGTACACATACTTTAGTCTGAAAAAAATAATAAAAAAAAAAATCTGGATAAACCATATTTGACTAATGATAAATGACAAAGAGCAGAGCAAAACAGCTGTGTCTCTCCCAGTGATGATCAGTACACATTTTAAAACAGATGTTTCTGGTTTTAAGTAAATTCTCACTTGATGGATCTCTTTTTTTTCTGAGGACACGCCATCCATCAAATTAGAAATTTTTAACACTTAATTAAAAGGATTACTCTGAGCAGCAACATGTAGCCTTCCAATGAAGAGGGTTGGGTTTTTTAAGATACATGGCAGCAAGTGATAGTTTCATAATTAAATATGTCTCTTTAAAAAAAAAAAAAAAGGAAAAAACCCCCACAAACCTACCCCTTTCAAAGTAGCACCTGAAAATGTCAGCATAATTAAGTTGTAAAATTTGTGTTTTAAAATAAAGCCTGAAAATAAAAATACAGTTTGCTGTTAGCCTGAAATCTACCATCAAAATTCCAAAATACCACCTGCCCAATTATAAATTGACAATTAATGGGCGTTTTCCTGATAAAGGAAGTGGAGTGATGCGTTTACCAGTGTCATGGACTGGGGCTGTCAGAGCTATTTCCTATGTCAGGTTATCTTCATCATGCACTTAATTTCCTGCAGCTAGACATGGTTAAAGGAAAAAGCCACCAAGCAAATGGTGTAGTGGTAAAATCAAATCTGGTTGCTGCAAATAAACCTTATCAATTTGACGAGGCCCAAACTACCTCATGTAGGTAGCATCACATGGAGGGGAGAAGAGGGTCAAGAAGAGGAATAAAACATCTTCCTATCAAATGTACATCAGTGTATTTCCCTCAGATTGCATTTTCCACCAGCTGAAAGCCTGTCCTATTCCTTTCTACACCCTAATAAACCTCACTGAAGTCCTCCTAAATGCTATAATGAGGTATGGTTGCTTCAAGGTGGGTTCACAAAAACTGGTGCTAGGCTGTAGAAAACTGGCTCAGTATAACTTTGTCCTACATAAATCAGATTAAAAAACAGATGAATAGTGATTTATTTTGCATACACCAGATACACAATATGATTAAATCAAAAACAGATTATCCAGTCTGGCTGACTTCTGCCTTTAGCAGAAAGATTTATCAAGTTACAGAAAAAAAAAAAAAAGGAAGATACTAAGCAGCACACTGGAATATAGACAGGGAGGAAACACAGCCAAAAACTTCTGCTGAACTTTGCAGAGGGGTTTAAGCCCCATTTTCACATGACTGCTATGCATTTTGGAATTAAATTACCATTACACTTTCCAAGCTACTAGATGCCTAATGCCACTTGAAAAAGAGATTTGCAAACGTTTTTGTCCCGAACTAGGCTGCTGTGCAGGAGGTGTCAGAACAAGCACCAGCCTTGCACTGGGACTAACCCTGCTCCTCAGCCAAGTACCACAGCATGGAGCCATCTATCCCAGACAGCTGCCTGACAGTGGCACAAGGCACTGCCTGGAAGGGGAGGATGGTAAGTCTCTTTCAGCACCCAAAGTAAAGCCAGTGACTTAAAGCAAGTGTGGCTGAGACAGGGTGTCTTGTACCAAAGTTTTTTTCTGTGACAAGGAGTTTTCCTTTAGAAACAAAAAGCACAAACTAGAGAAACCACAGGGCTGCCGAAACTTTTATCAGGCTACTAGCTTGAACCTGTTCCAACTGTGCACCAAATGCAAATATGGTTATGATTTATTATTCATTACCTGTGTCTCACATCAAAGTGGATGTCTGTGAAAGATCCCTGTGTGTGATTTTGAAGGAGAAAGAAAACAATGATGATGGCTACCTGTCCACCAACTTGACTGCGGTGAGAAAAATACACCTGCTTTATATTTCACATACGAGCTAATTTTGCTCTTTTTTTGCATTTCCTGTCTGACAATTGAGCAATCTGGCTGCGAGCTGTTAAAATAGATGCTGTGTCCCACCCCAGACTTGGCTGTATTTTGCTGGCATGTGGAACAAGTAGCTCCTCCATGAAGTACATGCAGTGCACTGGAATTCCTCACACTGAAGTCTGAAAACACAAGTCGTCATCGTACTGCCAGATAACACTTCACACTACTGTCTTAAAAATTCACAGTCAGAGATTGATTTGCATGGGAAGTTCTGCATTTGTTGGCTTAGAGAAAGAACAATTTCTTCTGTGGGAATGGAGATAACAAGTGGCTGGCATCACATTTCTGCTCATTCCGAATTTAGACTCATGGGGTGCTAAAATGAGCTGGTGAAGGAAGGCCATTAATAAGATGCTCACAGGGACGTTTGAATTAACTGAAAAACAGTCAGGAGAAAGCGTGGGGAGGATTAAATTAAACAAACAAACAAAAATATGTCAGTTTACTGAGACAGGCTTCCAAGCAATCTTCAGCCTTATGGTACAGCAACAAAATGTAATCAAAAGCCACTGCTAAATGGTGGCAAACCAAACTTGTTGAAACATCTAACTATCCCCATCCAGCAGGAATACAGCAAGAAGGAGAAAAAAGGTAGAGGCATTTTGGGCCCTTCCCTGTCCACTCCCAGCCCCGGCCCCTCAATTAACACTAATGAGTCCCAGGAGATGGTCACTGCCACACAACCACAAGTCCCCACTTCACTGAGCCTTGCCCAGACAGCCCTGCCTTTGCTTTGTCTGAGGAACTTCCTCTCGCTTGCCATAAACACACGAGTTCATGATAAATGCACAGGTCAGCAAATCCGGTGCTGCTGCTGCACCAGTGACTATCTCATCTTAAGACTGCTGGTGCCTTTTTCCACCTTCAGAAACCCCCAATTTCTTGAGAAACTCAGCTTCTCCCAAGTAAGTCTGCCGTCCATCTCATGATTCCGGAACAAAACTTCTATTAAAAAAAGAATAAGAAAGGCGAAAGCATCTGAAGGGTCCGCAAACTAAAAAAAAAAAAAAAAGAAGAAGAAAAAGGCCTGCAATATTTTAAAATAATGGTCTGTAAGGAAATCATACGGCCTGGGGCATCAATTTTTGCATGCTTAAGTTTACTACTGTCAGTCCCAAAAGCGGAATGCAAAAAATCCTCAAAAAAATAAACAAGCCCATTGATGCAGACAAAGTTAAATGTGCTTTTGCAACTTGCAGACCCAGCCATACATTCTTTAGGTGCAAACTTCAGTCTCCATACGTAAAACTGTATGACATGTCTGTGAGGACAAGAACACACATGTATATCTTTGAGGTTGAAAAAGAGACTGCAGCTAAAAAAAATGCAGCTTTTGACAATTAAAAAAAAAATAAACTGTGTAAGAAAATACAGTAGAGAGCTTTTATATGCCACTTGTCTATTCCTGGAAGTTCCTTTTCGTGTGGTAGACCTCCTATATACCATATGCCCAGCCAACAAACCCAACCATTTCTCTTCCCCCTGAAAAACACTACATTTAGTGCAAACTCAAGTGTTAAAGACCAACACACTTTTTGGATTAAACCAATGACTCTTGATATAACTGCAATGCATTACTTTTCAACAACTAAGAAACTGCCTCCAGGAAATTTCAGGTTCTGTTTAGTCAAATACAGGGGGTGATGAGGAAGTCATACAAAACATGTAACACACTCAGAAACACGGCACTTTGGTGAGTGGCCTATACTTGCTGTTGTGATAAGGGGGGTTTGGGACCCACTAATGAGCAGGTAAAGAATAAAAAAAGAGGATTTTAGATTGGAAATAGTCACTAACAGTTCCCCCATAGCCAAGGGCAATAGTCCAGTCCTGTACTTCCATTTTGGCTTTGACATTTTTGCCCATGAGAAACTGCACCACACAGCTTTGAGAAGTGGTGGAGAAATGGCACAGAAGGAACACCACTGAGACAGCAAGGGCTAGAGAAACACAGAGCATCACCTGCTCGTACAATAACTGCCTGGTAGAGTGTTTCTTTTAAAACTATTTGCTAAGTTAATTCTGAGAGAGAGACTACAGAAACTTCTTGCATTTGAGTGGGACAGCACAATGCATAAATACAAAAATAAAAAAAGGCATTGAAGATAAAAGTTAAACCAGAATTTCACAAAGATCGTCTCTTGACTCTCTGCAGCATGATTTACCTGCAGAATTTTTTGAGGCAATTTGGCATATTTAGGTAACTCATTGTAGTCTAGAAAAGGCACAATTACCATCACTACCTCAGTGTTCCTTGCAAAGCTTACTCTGAAATCTCTGCTTGGTCTCTTAAGTATTTTCTACACCCAAGGACTTGGTGTGAGCCCATGGGCTGTGACCAAAAGATTGTGGGCAAATCCCCAGCAGCCCTGAGTTAACCTGTGCACCTCTTGCCTTGGCTGCAGGGTCAGGCTCTGGCCCCCCCACCCTGCCTTGTGCTCTTCCACACCCATGTGCCAAGTCATATGCAGGAATGTTCACAGTCTTTGAGGGGGATGTGTGAGCCCAGATCTGCACCAAAGACTGCACAGCCTGGGATCTGGGCTGAGCATCCAAGGTCACAGTCCTCATAAGCAACCAAAGGAACCACCAAAAAGACTATTTCTGTTAAGGCAAACAGAATAACAACTGTTCTGTTATTATTATACTCTTATTATATACTCCTACTATTGCCCTGCTCCAGGACTTGAAAAGCCTAGAGCAAACTGAGCTTTAACTATGAGAAATTAAAAACATCATCAATTTTAGAAACAATACCAAAAAGCAGTTGCCCTTTCAGAGTGATGTGCACTATAAAACCCTGGGAAAGGAGACAGCACCAGGCTGATGGTCTGCCCAAGCGTGCTCCCTCCTGCCCCAAAGACATGGGAATGCAAGAGAGGGAGGGAAAGGCACCAGTGATTTTCCAAGGCACACTGGCTTTTGATGAAAACTGTGCCACATATTCAGGAAGAGACAGAGGAGGTAATCAAATCTGGTTATCTCAAAATCATTATGACCGGGTAGATTTTGGAGCCCGAGTTGTTTGTTGGAATCCACCCCTCCAGCCCTCGCGTTTGAAATAGAACAGATGTGTAACATAACAGGAAAAAAATCCAGCTCTGTTGTGACAAATTCTTAACCAATTTTTTGGAAAGATTTAAAATAACAGTTTCTGTTGCGTAGGCTGTGATCCTGTTGACGTCCATGCTCAGTAGCCCAGCACTTTCATATACATAAAACGAGAGGTATTTTTGGTGGAAGGAAGCACAGTCAGTGTATCTGATTGGTAAAATAACTTAAAATCACATTTCAACAGTAACTTCCAACTGCCCTAGAGCACGAGTTAATGAGATCACATGGAAACATATTGCGAACCAGGAAACATATTTTATACAAGACCAAAACAGTGGAAAAAAATGTTAAATACACAACATAGTGGGGCTTCATTTTGTACATTTCACCTTTCTTGTTTGTGTTAGCACACAGGCACGCTGGGTGCCTCCTGACAGACCACGGCAAAGCACCTATGGCCACTCACTGGGACAGAAAGATAAAAGCCTGTTTGGTCAAACTGTCCTATTCCTGCCCTTGGAGTCATTGGCAAAAACCTGCCCCTGATATTTCCCTGGTGTTAAAAGTCTCCACCTCACCTCTAAAAGGCAGTGAGTGCCTAACTCTGGGTGGCTCATCCAAACCCAAAGGAGTTGCTGCATTTCCCAGCACTGAATTGAGACAGGGTCTTGCAAGGACCTTGGGCAGTGCAGGGAGGAGCAGAAGGAGAACGATGTGGAAGGGGAGTGTGCAGTAACACAAAGGGCCATGGACTCTTCCACCTCAGTTTTGGGAGATGGCACATGGCAGAGAGGTGCTGGCTAGAGAAAAGTGAGACTGACAAGGTAGAGAGCAAGGGAATGCATTGCTAATTAAAACATTTCAGCTACATGCTCACATTTTGAGAAAGGCAGCTTTGCTGCCAAAAGCAAGAAGCCAGGTGTGCTTAGGGAGGAAGAGGAAAGGAGGTGACCATCACAACCAGGTGCTAGGAACAGCCTGCAAACCTTTGGAAAGCCAAACTATTTTCCTGCATCACATGCTTCTTCATATACAAACTTCAGAAGACTCCAAAATAAGCCCATAACTGAGACAGAAAGAGAATGCAATGGATACAATTCAAATTCTGGTTATTCTGTGCTCCTTCCTACCCAGAGTCCTCTTGTGATAAATAAATGCGACCAGTGTATTGAGTACTACAAACTGAAAAATCAGGTTTTCTTCTTTCTAACATGAAAATAGTGGTGAAGAGGGGAAAAAAGGAGAATCACTGCCCAACACGGACAGCAAAAGATCGATACACAGTCTTCAGATGAACTGAAATAATTTCAGATGAGCCGAAATGAATCACAAAGGAAACATATTCTTATTCTATTTGTATTCACTGTGTATAAAGCATAATTGTAAAAGCCCTGTAACAACCACCATAATGAGACCATCTCCTTGTCCTGCAACATAAACATACTAAGACATGATGAAATTTATGTAAGTAAAGCCACAAGTTTGACAGCACCAAACTGTTCTGCTGCCTGATGACTTTCTGAAGTCCCATTTTCACACTGCCCAGCCTAGGGCTCATCCCCTGAGAAACTGATAATTGGTTACAACCTACGCATGGCCAGCTTCTTTTACCCTTCAGGGCTTTACTCATGGTCACACCATACCAACAACAGAGGCAGTGTCACAAGATACAGTTAAGTGTCACAAGATAAGTGGAGTGAGTGGATGGGCAGATTTGGCAGGAAGCAGAGACAGGAAGGGGAAGGAGGTAAAAAAAAGCATGCAATAAAGATATTATCAGGATTGCCCTCTAAGTCAGGGTTCCTTACCTCATGTAGGATGTCGGAGACAGAGACTTTGGTTTGGCCCACTGGTAGGGATGCTGTGGCACAGACAGGTACTGCTCACAGAAGTTTCCTTTCCTGATATGCTGAAAGCTGGAGAAGTCTTCTGGTGACAAATCGGCGGTTGGCGATATGGTCCCATGGTCCTCGCCAGCCGGCTCAGTTTTGAGAGTCATGGATGGGGTGTGATCAATGGCGGTCTTCCTCGACTTGATGGGAATCCCATCGTTCATATCTATGGTGCTGTCAGTGGTGAGGGCGTTGATGGCAGCGACGATGGCAGAGCTGGTGTACTGGTTGGTGTTCCCCAGCCACGTCTCGTCCGTGACACTCACTCGCGGCGAGTTTTGTGGAGAAGGCGTGGGGGAGTGGTGTGGGGAGTAGGAGGTCTGCCGGCCATTGAGGCTGTACTTCCTCTTGTTGCAAGGAGACGGAGGCCTGGAGTTGCGAGCCCCCAGCCAGTTCTCCTCTGTGATGCTCGTTCTGGGAGACGTGGACGGAGAGTGCCTTGGGGAACTGAGCAAAGTACAGGCCACCATGCTGCGCTGGTAGCCCTCCTCTGTGTCAGTGGTCTTTGGAGAGACACAGGGGGACTGCCATGGCGAGGTCTGAGGTGAAGTGTATGGATATGAGTAGTTGGACTCATAGGAAGATGCTTCAGAGTTGCAGCTTCTGGAAGACAAGCTACTCGCTGGACTCAGGCAGGACGGGTCTCTGTAGGCCTCGATGTTCGGTAAGTTCAAAGTGGCAGTGGAAGGCGACCGCTTGGCATTTGGGATGGCCTCCTCAACCTCATCATGGAAAAACTGGTTGTTGTTATGATGCAGCCCCATGTAAGAGGTGATCTCAATTCTAGGGCTCTCCAGCGCTGGAGCTCCATTAGGTCTCATGTTTGGAGGCAGGTAGTATTCGGAGGCCCCACCATCAATGTGTCCCCCATATCCAGAAGGGTGGTTTGTCGATGGGACAACTGAAATGACGGGATTTGATGTCTGCAGGCCATGACATGGAGTTGACAATGAGGAATGTGCCACATTTAGAGGCAAGCCAGCATTTACATTTGAAGATGTATAATTATAGTGTTCTGGAAAAAAACAAACAAACAACAAAGAATGACATGGGGTGCTGCACAAATATACTCACTTAGTAACATACCCAGCTGAAATGGAGGGATGTGGCACAACACATAAAAGCACAACTCTCCTTAACAACTCAGCCCACAGGCATGCCACTCTGGGGGGGAGGCTGCAGACTAGCATCATTGAAAATGCCATTAACTGAACAGCACAAGACAAGATATTTTGGGAGGGGGATGTACACAGACAGAATTTGTCTTGAGGACATGCTTCTTATGTAAAACTTCAGAGCAAAAAACTGAGTCTTCAAATAACTTTGCTTCAGCATTCAGAGACTGCAGCACTGCTCAGGAGATGTGTTTTTATGTAAGTGAGCCCAGCTCCCTCACTGAAAAGTTGGAATACACAAAAAACACAGGACAAAAAAAAAACAAAAGTGGAGGCAGACTAAAGCAAAGAACATGATCAACTGCATTCTGTTAAAAAAATCATACACAACCAAAATTTCCATTACAGCAAGTTTCCGACTGGTTCCAGTTAGCTAGAATTTTGGAACAAGATTGACCTGCTCTGGTTTCTGGGACCACTTATCCTCCAGCCCAACTGGCAGAGGCCAGGTGAAGGATAAACATGGATGTCTCACTACTCAGCGACAGCTGAAATTCCACTGAAATTGCTGGTTATTGCTCACGCCATGTCAAGCGCTGCCAGCAGCATGCTCGGGGCCAGCACTCTAACCATTTAACAGCTCTGGGTGTATAAAAGCAACAGTACAGCCACTGTGGAAAACCTGGAAGGTGACAGATCACATCACAGTGTCAATGGGCTCCCTGACCCAGCACAGGGGAATAACCTGCTCTTTGCATGCCCTGCTGCACTACAGGGACCAGCCTCTCAAAGCTGGAGATCACCCCTGTCTGCTGAAGGGACTCCTTCAGTTCTGCTCCCCAACCCAGGGATGCATACGTGGCTCTCTTTGCCACCCAAGATATTGGTCAGCCACACACGGGGAGATGGGCAGCCCTCAACTGAGGACAACATGCCCCTGGGGCTCTGGGAAGCGTTGGGAAGAGGAATCAACCTCCCTGTTCTTTCTGATATACTGAGGCTCTGTGTCACCAGCACATATAAAGCAGGGGCCCTAATGCCAGTACTTCTTACTTTGCTGGGGAAAGACAGTAAAACCTTTCTATCAGGGATAATGGCAGCTGAACTTTGAGTCTGGATAATGCTGTTGTGCAGGCTTCTCTCAGCAGTCTGGAAATGCAACCAGCTCCAGTCTCAAACTGTGCTTGCAGTGCCTCAGTCTTCCCTGAGGTTTATTATGACAGCAGCAGCACTTTCCTGCAGGACAGAGGGAAACTCTACATCACTCCTGGCCACAGCTAGTCCACACAGGGAACCTGTTCCTTCTCCTCCCAGGAGGCAAGTTTCCTTGGGATTCATTCTTGCCCACCTTCCCTAGGGAGATACTGAAAAGCTGTGTTAATTACTGCAGCTGCTATTCCTGAGGCGACCTGCTCCGGGGAGCACTGCAAATGCAAATGAGCCTCCAACCTGGTAACCAGCACAGCCTGCTATTCTCTTTCTCGTGTTTATCAGCTCAGCCCTCTCTGGTGTCATCCTCCTGCGATCCTGCGCTCACCTTTCTTGCTGGCAACAACTCCAAGGCAAACGGTACTTAGGAAAAATTCATGTGCTGTGGCAGCTTCACAGCAACTCCTCGATGTTCCAGCTGATGTATGTCATGGCAGGTGACAGCCAGGAACAATGAGCAACACCTTTTGAACTCCCTCTCCAGTCTGCCTTCAGAGACAGGCCACTTGCTGAGGAAGGATCATTAAATTACACCACAGCGTGCCACAAATAAAACTGGATTATTCAAAACATGCTGTAGCTTCGTGCTCTATTCAAAAAAACAGGCAGGCAGGAAATAGAGAGAAAAAGGTGCTACTTGACAAGACAATCCAACTGCAGTGGTCACAGCGAGATGCAGATCTGTCTGGGGGATCAGAATCCCCTCCTTCCAAAATTAGTCCCCTTTTATGGCTGCCCTGCCATATTGCTCAGCATCACCACAACCACCATCACTCCCCTCTTGTTCTTCACGTTAAAAAAACTCCTTAAGTGGTACAAGAGTGCTAAGTATTTCAGAAATTAGCTCAGAGAAAGGGTCTAGAGTAGCACCTTCAAGGCAGCAACAACCCTGCACTGCTTCCTCCAGCTCCAGAGGAAGGTGATTCTGTGGCAGCACACTGCTGTCAGGACACTGGCTAGGTCTTCTTCCACATACCTTTCTGGTCTGGCATGTAGGTGGATGGCACTGGTGACATGGCACAGGTGGGAACTGCTTCCAGCTGGGCCCCACCACACAGCCAGACAGCCCAGGCAGGCTGCCCCAGCTCTGCACCCATTATGTGGGCTTTGCCTCTGCTGACTGCAGAATCAGTGTCTTTAGATCTTGTATTAAAAATATACAGGTAAACAAACAAAATATCAGGGCTAATTACTATCTGCAAGAAAAGCATTGTAGAACCCAGCAGTTCACTTCAAATTTAATGCACGACTAGGGTGAAGTTCAAACACTGCAGTCTGCTGCAGATCTGTGGCCCAGGCTGAAAAGGCAATATAAAGGCTCAAATGAGACTTTGGAATCCAGTTTAAAAAAAAATAATAAAAAGATAGGATGAAGTGCTACAAGCAACAAGTTTCCTAATTCACATGGCAAGGAATAGCCACTTTTAAAACTACTATGTAGTTTAAAACTACTATGCTTTTTTTTTTTTCAAAGTCAACTTTAAAAGGGCCAAGAAAAATAACATGTCATACAATTCATGCCATAATACTCAAAATTGAAAGATTCAAGATCTAAAGCTTTCTAAACATATTTAGGTATCTTAAAATTACAGGCAGCATGGAAAAAGTGTGTCCACCAAACATAAAAGTCCCAAAGCCAGAACCAGGACTGAGCCCTTGGTTTGTGAGCTAAAAAATACCAGTTACAATTTCTTAAAAAGCCCATTCTTCTCCAAAAGTTCCATATTTACAAAATTCATTAAATGCACATCCCTATTCAGCATTTATAACATGCTGACGTTTTCCTCACCAGGGTGAATTTGACAGGTAGAAATAAAATGCTGCATCACATAAGGCAGCAGTGTAGGGTATTTTGACAATCCTGATGGGAATGAAAAGCAGATAATGCTTTAACATGGTGTCATTGTCACGACCACAATCCACAGAAGCCCCCAAGGCCAGTGCACTGACCAACAGTGTATTCTAATATCCCATTACTGGACAGACCAGTGGAGGTTTGCAACAGATCTGTTTCAACAAATCCACACTTAGGTATAACTAGGACAAGAAATTTGACCCCTTTATTTTGAGCACACCTCCACATATTACATTTCACTTTGTAGCAGTACAAAAAAAAAAATCTTTTTTCGCTAGTTAGTTTCAAAGCACAAACGTTTGATTCCTTTCTACCATTAATGGGCTGATGCAAGGCACTGGGTAGGATTGTTTTTTATTTACATACTTTAAATAGGAATGCTGAACACCTGAAGCTCAGAGGGGCCTCAGAGAAGATGACAGCTGTTTTACATTTCTAGATGAAGCCCCCATCTAGGTCTATGCTTAAATTCATGCTTTCAAGATTGCCCAATAGTTAGATACTTTTCTCACTAGGATTTTGATAATTTGCTTAGGCTCCTCCACTTTAGATACTTAGGTGTCTCAAGGACATTCATTACTAGGACACTTATCTGATAAGTTCGATGTGAAACACTTAAAACTGCCTTTTTTTTTTTAAAGCTAGAAGCTCATAACAATCATTTGGACACTGATAACATTCCAGAGAGTTAGGCAATTGGGGAGCACTGGGAAGGCGCAAACACCTTCACCCGCATCCTTGCAGGTTGCGATAGGAAGGCAAGGATTTGGGAACCTGCCCTGCTCTGAAGCAGCGTTAAACCATCTACTTCTACGAGAGCTTTTTACAGTGACCCGCTACTGCCGACACTATTGCAAGTCCACCACGTACTAGGAAGAGGCAACTTTCTCTCTCTCTGCCAGTTCCAGGCTCGTCTCCTCAGTTCCACCTCAAGCATTGTTAGAAGTCATAAAAACTGGCAGCCGGACCGAGACACCGCAGTCGGGAACAGTTGAGACCCGTGACACATTCACGCCCGTTATTTTTATTTGCGGATGACCTTCAAGCTAAACCCTGAGCCTAACCCCGGCTCACGGGGGGATGGGGAAGGGGCCTGAAGTGCATTTCGAACCGGCCCATGTCTGCAACAGGCAAGACCCAGAATCCCCATGTCCTCAGCCCGGTCGTTCCCGGTGTACGGCCGTGCAAGCGGCCAACGCGGGCGTCTGCAGAGCTCAGACAACGTCAAAGTTCTGAAAACTCGGCTCCCCGGGTCGTCTTCCCTTGCAGGCTCCTCCGGCTGCTGCAGGGACGCTGCGAGCGGAGCGCCGACCCCCTGAGCACGACTCGCTCCCGGCCGCCGCGGCCCCGCTCGCCGCTTCCCGGCACCGCGGAGACGACAACCTCCGCC
>WEIV01027503.1:2003-24296 GCA_013390005.1 Calyptomena viridis | reverse complement strand
CGGGGTCCCATCAGCCTGCGGGAGCCGGGTGCCCTCCTGCGGGGGAGGCGCGCGGGGGTCGCGAAGTGAAGGTGGGGAGAGAAGGGAGACGGAAGAGTGAAGGAGGCAGGCAGGGAGAGGGGGAAAAAAAAAGTGAGGCAGCCTCGCATGCTGAAATCATTATGTAAAAAATCGCAGGCTTCCCCCGCTGTGGAAATTTGGAAAAGAGCATCAACTGGCAGGCGAGAGAAAGGAAAATCCCATTCTGCTAAATTACTAACAGACCCGGCGGACTCGGTTTCAGTCGCTCCAGATTTATTATTTTATTTATTATTATTCTGTAAATATCTCAGCAACACAATTGTGTCTCATCATTTTGTAGCGTGGGGAAGGAGAGATTTCCATTCCGCAGCTACTCCTCCTCCCACTTCCCATCTCCGGGATGCCCCGTCGGGGCCCCCAACGCGGCCGTGACACCCCGGCCGAGGCAGGAGTCTCCCGGACGGGAGCTGCCGAGAGGGGCCGCGCCGTCTCCGCTTCCAGCTCCCTTCCCTCGCCCCACGCTCCCGCTTCGTCCTCCCTCTACCCCCACCACTCCAAGAAGGGGACCATTCTTTCCTGTTGGAATTGGACGGCGGAGTGAGGGGTGTTGGAGTGGTTTTGAGCATATCTGGTGTGTGAAGGAAAAAAAAAAGCCGTAAATCTAGTGCCTGACCTCCATGTGTGGTTGGAAATAAACGCAATATAAACGAAACCCTGTTAGCTCCTGGGGAACAGGAGCCCGCGGTCGGTTCTTCAGGGCTAGCTCTTCCACTACACCGTGTTGGAAGATGATGCCCACCAAAGAGCGCGCCCTGCGGGGACCACAGCACCCCCTGTGAATCTCGCCGTCCCGTCGGGTCAGGAAAACCCAAACCCCAAAGGGCGACGCTTTTCTTTCAAGGAAACCTGAACGGGAAACCTGTGGGGAAAAGCCCTCAGCCCCGCGGCGGCGTTGTCCCAAACCCTGTCCCTCCCCGCCAGCCCCCGGCACGCGAGGAGCGCGGACCGGAGCGGCCCCCGNCCCCGCCTCCGCCCGCCGCTCCGTTTCCCTCTGCCCTGCGCCTCCCGCCCGCCTCTCCGAGTTTGTTTACAGCCGCTACTAGGAGAGACTGTTACACGGAGCTTATTTTGGGAGCGGGTGATGACTAACGAAGTTAAAAGGGGCTTAGTACAGAAAACAACCTTATTTTTAGACGGCTGTTGTTTCATTGTAGCAAACGCGCCCCGGCCGTTTCTAAAAGCCACGTCTCCGATGCCAGGTCTGTTCTCCCGTGCTGTCGCCGAGGCTGGCACTCCGGCTGGCCCCTGCCCTGTTTGCTTCTCTTCCCTGCATCTCCTGCCTAAACCCTGCCCGTAACTGCTGCGGCTACTGTTGGCCTTCGTTAATTGGCACTTTGCGACATTTTAGTTAAACAGAAGAAGAAAAAAAAAAGGAGGAAAAATAATAATAGTTTAAAAAAGTCTTTGGAGTATTTACAGTGACCTCCAGCGCTGGGTTAGCAGGTTAGCATCCACCTTGCCTTTTGAGGCAGTGCTGGTTCTTCTGTAGAGCTTCTTTGCCTCCCGGGGAAAATGAAAGAGGTCTCCACGTTTGACTTCACCCCGAGCAGCCCCTGGGCTGCAACATGACGGTGCTGCCCGCTACAGCCCAGGTGTGGGAGAGCTTGACAGTGGACTCTGCTGCTGCCTCACTCCCCCTCACCCTTCTTCTTCCCGTGTGGGAATCGCTGCATGGCAGTTTGGGCACCAAGACCAGACACGGGGCTCCCCCTGTCCAAGGCTAATCCCTCGCTGACCAGTCCTAATCCTTCATGAGTAAATCACGGCAGAGCTGGTGGCACCTCCGCATGCCCTGCTCCGCTGGATACACAGGACTGTGCAGATGTGCATCCCAGCAAGAAACCCTCCCTTGTCACCAGTGCTGTGCCAGGCAGTGTCTCACCCCCACCACTGTCATCCAGCCAGTCTCCTCCCTCTTTCCATGGGAGTGCTTCTGCTGTCCCCTTTTTTCTCACAGCCCGTCTCTGCCACAGAGTTGTACAGGCTTCCCGGGCAGCTCCTCTCCATCCACGTGTCCCACAGCAAGAAGGAGGTGCGTGAGCTGGTGCTTCCCTTCCCCTCCACTGAAGCAGCTGTGCTTGAAAACAAAGTGTTTGCTGCACTTAGCCAGTAATTAGGTTAATTGCCAGGGAGAGTTCAGATGCCCTGCTCTACCTTTCCTCCTCGCCTGAGACCGAGCATGCCCATGGCTTGCCCATGGCTTGTGTGGCCCGGGTTAGGCTGAGAAACTTGTCTGTGTGACTTCACACCGAGGTGATGCTCGTGGGAGGCAGTGCAGTGTGGTGCACTGCAGCTCTCCTGTGCTGAAGCAGCTGGACTGGGGAGAGAGTTTGGTAAGAAGAGGAACAGAGCAGGCCACTGCTCTGCCTGATAGCACAGCCCCTTTGGCTTCCTACTCATCTTCCATTGCCCTGATGGCAATCAGTTTGTACTGGAGAAATCACAAGAAGAAAAAAATTTGTATATTGTAGAAGGAAGGAGGGTAGGAGTAGGAAAGGAGCCTTCCCTCCCTCTTCCCTCCCAGACGTGGGGTGACTGAGGAGTGCTCCCACAGCACTGCAGTACTTCCCACTGCCCCTGATTGCTGGGCTGTCCCCCTCCAATGCTGGAGCCATCTCTGGAAAACAGAAGAAGTTGGCATTCTCTGTGCAGCTTGGCCATCTGACACACACTTCCTCCAAACCCCACACACTGCTCCCTTTCTGTGGGAAGAAGCCAAATGCCACAGGCTTGGATGGGCACTTTTTTGACTGCTTTTTACCCCTTTTGCTCATTTTTGCAAGAAAAGCAATGGATTTGCCGCCTGTCCTCAGATCTTGCATGTAGTGTTATCCTTTACAAAAAAATACTGCAGAGGATTTATACAGAGTGTTTTAATAACCAAAGAGTCTGATTCATGTTCACTAGATTAGTTACATATTATGTGAAATTGTGTGTGTGTATTCCCTCCTGCATTTTCCTTTTCACTGGGCCTCAGCAGTATGGGAAGGACAGTTTGCATGGAGCTTTGTACCCAGTAGCTACAGTATTTCTCAAGGAAATTCTAATTCAACCAAAATGCCCTCGTTCTCACCTCACCAGAGGATATGGGTTAGTAGTACAGCACAACAGGCTGTGCTTGACTTGCACTCTGAGCCACTTGCAAGACTTGGGGCAAATAGTTTCTTTGCACCATGTCCTGTAAAATGAAAACTTTCAGCTTTGTCTATGTGAAAGCAGGGTGGTGGGAACTTCTCTCTCCAATGTTTACCAACATCAAACTTTTCTTAAAATAAATTCACAGAATCCAGTAAACCAAGATATGGATCACAAAAAGCCATCCCATGCTCTGCATGGAAATTTTTTCTGGATTGGGGCTTCCTACCTTTACATCCTTACAGCCTTTTGTAGCTAACATTCATAATAGTGGCCATCTCCTTAGGGTCTGCACACCCATCTTTTGGGTCTTGGCAGCTTCAAAAGCATCATCATCTGTTCAGAATTTCATTCGTTGTAACAAAAGATTTATAAGTCTCAAGCTTCCCTAACCAAGTCCCTAATTAAAGTCTTTCTAATCCCCTGCTTTGAAAATTGTAACGAGATTTGCTGGAAATTGAGGCAGCACATGGGCAGTGTTTCTGGCTGGTATGGCACCATTTTGAAAACATACCCATGAACCTTTCAAAGAAGGCAGGGAGCACCCCAGAGCAGTGGGAGCTGCTGCCCAAAGCCCCTCAGAGGCAGAAAGTGGTGCAAAGCCACAGGCTGGGTTCAGCCTCCAGTCCTCCAGACACAGCCTCTTTCACAGGCTGCCAGAAATCATTTCACCACTTTTAAGGTGCATTGCACTTAGCAGGACAAATGCCAGAGGAGGAGTTTTGTGTGCTTGAATAATGTTGTAATTTACCTTATGGCTGGTCTCATTACGACGTTGACTGCTCTGTTGATTTACCAGGCTTTTGATTTAGTGGACTCTTTTTAAACGACAATTTAGGAATGCAGCCAGCAACTGCAGGCAAAGGACCTTAAACCTTTTGGAGGTTCAGACACTGACTTTTTAAAATCATGACAGACGTCAGACAGCCACACCAGACCCATATACAGAAAGCTGTGACTGAATTAAACTGGGATGTTAGTTCAGAGAAATAGTTTCATAATGATACATGCTGCATCAGTGCCACTTTTTTTCATTTTGGGTTTGCTCCTTGTACAAACCCAGGTTGTGGGCAGGTACAGGGTGCAACCCTCGCTGCTGGTTTGGGGTCAATGTGCAGCATCTCCTCTCCACAGCTGGTCCAGCTGAGGTGGGTGCCAGCAGTGGTCTGAATTCCATCTCTGTTGCATGACCTCAGAGTCCCACCACAGTGATCCAGGAACTCCCTTTACATGGTAAAAACAACCATCAACAATGAAAATACTGATACTCTGCATTTTTTTCCTGGACACTGCCAATGGAATGTGCAATGCAGTGGGTGGTTAAAAAATAAGAGCATGTCAAATGCTCTATTTGTACTTGTGCAGTTTTGACAGACTTGAAAAGAAACAGTGACAAGGTTTTGTACCAGATAATGTATTTTAGCTCTGGAAATATTTAAAGTTTCAGAAGTCCCCAGTTGCTGGTACAGAGGGTGGTAACAAGTTTTTTGCCTCATTCAAAAGCACTTAATGAAGGAAAGGCTGGCTGGGTACACAGGGACTCGAGCTGGCAGCAGAGCAGACCCTTCTCCTGAGGAAGGGAAACCTCAGATTTACGATGTCTGTGGCAGAATGGGACCTGTGGTAGGTATTGGTTCCTGCACATTGGAGGGATGGCGGCTTTCACCTCATCCGTCCTCTGAGGTGCAGGATCACACCTTCATTTTCAGGCAGTGCAAGGCGTTTTCCAGATGTCTGTGCTTCATCCAAGGGAGCCAGGTTGCTGCAGGAGGCTTTGAGGAAGTGGTGACCCAGGAGGATGGATGCAAGGCCTGGGCTGGCTGCATGTGCAGTGGTGCTGCTTCATTCTGTAGTCCATGGGCCACTGCCTGAGCCTGGGATGGTCAGGAGTCAAGAAAGGCTGTGTATTCTCTTTCACTGCAAAAGAGGCTCCTTTTCCTCTTGCCAAGCCCATTAGCTCTACATCCCCTGGAAATTCTGTTTTTAGCAACAGGACCCTGTCACTCCTTCTCATTCTCAGCTCTGCTAGTAGTTGGTCCCCAAGTGCATCCCCCCCCTGCATCAGCCAGAGGAGACCTAGACTGAGCTGGTTTACACCAAAGGTGGCATGTGGTGTTGAGCTGTGGTCACAACCCAGTGCCCTGAGGGGCCCAAACATGTCCTTAGCTGCCTTCACTTCCATGCATATGGAAGCATCTCCTTTTAGATCCCAGGCTTCATGTCCCAATGCACAGAACAGGGCTAGCAGCAAAATACCCTCTCTGTAGTTGTGGCCTGGCCTGTTTCAGGCTTCAGGTTCAGTGCCAAGAGCACCCTCATTGCCACATGAAATGGGGGGAAGTCCTGGACTCCCTTGCATGAGCCCTCTTTTCCAATATCTCAGCTGTGCTATTATTTACTTCTCAGACTGCTGCTCTCCCTACTGCTCCCCAGCATCAGCCTTCATTAGTTTCCTCCTGCTCTAGTCCATTAAACCTGCATTTAAATGTGCTATTGGTTCTCCCTAAATGAATAACCTTCCATTGTGTAATATTGAATCCCTTTGTATTAGCCTGTTCCCCCAGCGTCTCCAAATCCTCCCGTAGTCTGGTGTGTTCCTAAAATTTATCAGCAGTTTTCCCTCTTATCATGATGTCATCTGCATCTGGACACCCAGCATATCGTGCCAACCTCGGGCTCCTTTGTACAAAACTCTTGAACAGAACAAGTCCCAGCACTGAGCCCCAGGAGATTTGGTCTGTAAGCTCTCTTCTTGTGCACAGTGCTCTTTATTGCACTTCTCTCTTCTCTAACCCAAGTTTATCCTTCTAATATTGATACTCCAATACTTGTATACATTTTACTGACCTCATTTTCTGATGCAGAGTCAGTAACCTTGTTAAACTCCAGCAAATACAAAATTATTGCTTTAAACTTTTCTGGGCTCACCTTCACAAACTTTATGAATAGGATTTGGACTACAATTTTGACTATGGTCCTTGCTCCCCCTTTTCCCAATACTTGCAGCATGAGAGGATAACCCAGGGGATGTGAGGTATTGAGGGAGAGAAGAAGTATTTTCCAGGTGGTGAAATGTGTTGTGAAGGTTTCATTCTCTCACTTGTGGCTATGCCCTATCGAGGAGCCTCCTTTACATTTGATGTAAAGTAGGTAATGATGAACTATTATTTTCACCAAACATTGAGCTTCTCTGCCTTTCCAAAGACAGTGACCTCGGGCAGGATGAAACATGGAGCTTTTCAATCTAAAAGATGAAATGGTGGGAACCTGTATGTTACTGGAGATGAAGGGTTGCAAAGGAGGTGGTGACATGGATATCTCCAGCTGTCTGCAGTGCACTACTCAGCAGTGCTGGCAGGGTTCAGATACAGCATTCAACAGTACCAAGGTCACGGCTGAGCTGCACCAGCTGCAGAGTCAGGGGCACCTTGGTGCTTGGCTGACTTTGATGCTAACTCCCAGCCCAGCTTTGTGCTATCCTGCCTGCTCCAGCTGGCCAGGGATGCCACAGCTAATTCTTATTTCTCACAGAAATGCCCCATGGATGGGGGATTTCTGAGAAGCACTTTGATCAGCGTGGCAGAGACAGAAGCTTCTCTTGGCCAGATGAAAGACTGGCAAGAGATCGGGCTTTTAACATGTACCTTTTTCATGGTTTGAATTGTATCTCCCTCATTTTCACACCGTATTTCATGCACAATGAGAGTTTTCTTTATAGGTGTGAATTGACTGAGGGGGGAGCAGGGGCAGCAACGTGAAAGATTGCCCAACTCCTATAGTTTGGTCAAGGATGTGTTTGGTTCTTTGTGTAACAAAATGTTGTACAAGCCCAATGCCTTTGTTCCATTAGCTAATGGCAGCATTCCTGTTTTGTGACATCCCTGCATGCTGAAGTAGCTATCTTGAAGAACAAATGCTGAAAATTAAAATCTTCTTGAGTCAAGCTTCCTCATTAGCAGCCTGCCTGGCTAGACTCTACCTTATTATTTTTTGCTGGTGTGTAGCTGTAAAGAGAAAACCAAGGAGAAAAATAGGCAATTAAAATGCATTAAATTGATTTCCAAATGAGTATGCAGAACCTGAAAGTCTCAGGAAGAACCCCATCTCTTCTTTCACATCTGTTGCTGTATATGAGAGTGCAAATTCACTAGCAACTAGAAAAAGACACATTTGCAAACATTACTCAAAGTTCTATCTCAGTCAAGTCCCTGAAAACCAAATGTGTTAAGTCATTGCAGTCGCTTGGCATGCATTGCAGAACAGGACCTTCCATAGGCCACAAAAAAGTTTTTCAGGATAAACACCTTCAAACATGAGACCCACAAAGCCAGAGAATCCTTTTCCTCATTGCTAAGAAAAAAGCCAAAAATCACCTCACAATTCCTCTGCTCTGAAGTGTATTCTGGTGCAACAGTGAAACCACAGGTGTTATGAAACCCCACAACCTCCCAACACCAGGCACTGGATCTGCACTCCTGGCTCAGGTCTCATTAACAGACTCTCCCACCTCAAGTCAATGCAGATGTATCAAATGTGAGCCTGGGACAGTCATAGAAAACCATGAAGATGATAAAAATTAATCTTTTCCTCTCTTTTGCTTCCAGCACTTTCCTCTCCATACCCACTTCCTCCCAGGAGTCCAATTAAATTTATTTTCAGATTGCTTTTCAAGCATACTGAGTAAATTACGAAATTAAAGAAGCCTCTTAACTGTGGTGTATGAGGAGGAGGCTGCCCACAGAGGTGTGTGTGGTGCAAGGGAAAACTGCATGGACAGATCTGTGCAGACAGTAATGCCTTCATTAAGCTGAGAAGTAGAGCAATGGCAGAGCCACCTCCTTGACTGACCAGTGCAGGCTGCATCTCTCCACCAAGCTTATTCTGGGGAAGGCAGGTGTGAAAAGACAGACTGAAGACTGAGGCTGCAAACTGGTTCACAGAGCACTTTGGGACTTCAGCTGAAGAATCTGTCACTAGAGGTGAATCTTTGGGGTGAAAACTACTTGCATTTACTGCTGAAGGGCTGCTGCCTGCTTGCTGCCCAGCACTGACTGAACAGTCCACCAGAGCTGGGCCACAATGCAATACTTCTCTTGGTGTTTCTCAAGTTACATGAGTCAAAGCTGTCAAGTCTGGAAGTCTGGGATTTGACTGCAAGTTTTGCTGGCTGCACTCCAGTAAGTGGATGCAGACCAGTTCCACAGAAGCAGCCAGCAGCCTCCAGCAGGACAAAGAAAGGCCATTCCTACACACACCAAGCCTCTCCTTCTCCCCTACTGTGGAAAGCTCCTTCACTTGTCACTGCTCTGCGTGGAGCTCTGTCACTGTTCTCTGAAGGCCAAGAGGTAAAGAGTGACCCACAGGATTAGGCAGAAAGGGAGCTCAGAAATTGCCCATGCATGGGCACATCTAAGTATCCCCTCCATTTAGAGAGACTTGGTGACCTCAGGGCAAAATTTTGTCTGAAGGTGGGGTTGGAAGGGTGACTGCTGCCTGGGTACAAAGCCCACCAAAAGACCTCTTATATCCTGGGGCTGGCTTAGATGAACAGGGTTTAAGGCTGGCATCAGTGGAGAGCAGAGGAGGGTAAAGGCAGGGGAGTAAGAGATCAGTTTGGGGTAACTATGTAGGGCCAAAGCATGAGCTCCCAGTTCAGTGATGAGGGTCTTTCAGGAACATTGGTGTGAAGGTCTGGAATAGGGCAGGAGAAGGCAGGGAAAGGGCTGCCAAGGTGTTGGTGCAGAGACCCAGACATTACACTGGGTCTGGCAGAGACCCCGTTTGTTGGTCTTTGTTGATTCAGAGGTGCTGAGATGAAACATCCTGTCCTGCTTGGAGCATGGGAATGTGCTGCTTCTGATGCTTGGCACTAGTGGTCAGCAAATCTGGCAAAAAGTGGTTAATGAGGGCCTTAACATGAAGTCTGTTCTGACCCAGCTGCCTCCACCATCCAGAGGTTATCACAGTAAACACTACTTTGGGATACTTTTCTCTTGGGGGCTTTTTCTCCTCCCTTCCCCAATTAAAAGTTCAACAGAAACCACAAACTTGTTGCTTCAGAGGGTGAGGGCTCCAAATGCCCAAGACTTTTGCTCGAAGTCAGCCTAGATGGACTGTTGTCAGAAACCCCTCCACCTTTCAACACCTGCACTGAGAAATAAATTATCATGTCAGGTGCAGACTGCATTCCCAGCAGCAGGACTTGGGGTGATGGTGTTTGACAATGACTAATTGGAAAGAAATCCTTTCCATAAGATTGAAGACTAAACCATTTAGGAGACTCTTCTTTCCTGTACTATGGAAACACAATTTTAGGAAACAGTATCTTGAAAGATGGGATTTTTTTCTCGGTTACTATGACCGTGGATGTGGAATTTACTTATTCATTGGCTTCCACCGCCCCCTTCTGGCTTTTGTAATGGACTAAGCTTTCACCAGACGCTTTCCTTAGAAATAAAATAGTAAAGCAAACCCCCGTATTTCAAACAGAAACCGAGATCATCTTTGAAGAGCGTGGGTGATAAACTAGAAGGGAAAGGATGCAGGTGCATCCTTTAGTTAACCAACTAATTTCTGGAGTGACCGCTCCTAAATACAGCAAAAATTCACATTGTATTTTCATGAAAAAAGTTCAAAGATGAGTGAAGCAGTCTGTAAGGTGAAGTGACACTCAAATAAGGATGATGATCAAGTCTCAGGTTAAAAGTGAAGAAGTCCTTCCTTCATGCCTTAGGTAAATGACAGTATCAAGCCTCCTTATGCCCAAGATTTTAAGTTAGCTGATTTGCCACCTTGATGAAAATTCTGCCTTTCTAAGAGAAAGGTACCCTTTCTCTGATCCCAAGTCATGTTGGGGAGGTCCAAGGACCCTCCTCCTGACAGAGTGGTTCTAGCCCTAGCTCACTATTATTGTCATATTTCATGTTCTATGTATTCCCAGTGATGGCAAAACCTTTTCCCCTGTCAGTCTCTTAATTAACAGGTAAAGGGGCTCTTTCCTCTCTCTGAATAACCTGTATCATCATCTGCAGCATCCTGTTCTGGGTGCATAATGTGATACCAATAACAATTATCTATTTGTCACTCCTGTACTATGCTTTCAGTCTCTTCTGAGTGACCACTTTAGTTGTCCAGCTTGAGATTTACCCAGAGGCTGAAGGCTTGTACAGTGAATAGTTAGCATTTTTTGGAAACCAGGCTCCTACTTACAAAACACCTTAAAATTAGTAGTATTTAAAATCACCAGTCACTTCTGGTGGAGACCATTTTGTTGTATGGGCAAAACTATGGAAATTATTATTTTCTCCACTTCACTCGCCTCATGTCTCAAGTTCCTAATTCCTGCCTCAAGTTTTGATATTCTCTTAGAAATTTGTGTAATGTGAGCTGATTAACTGCTGTATTCCAGACCTGCAAGCAGCTCTGCCTTTTTCTTTCTCTTAAAAAGACATTAAGTGCCCACATTTTTTATGCTTTGGAAAAGTATCAAACCAGAAAAAGAGGCATGCAAAGTAGAAGAGCTGAGAGATGTCTGTAACTCAAACAGGACTGGCAGGTAACAAAAAAGACTCTGGAGAGGTCTTTGTTTTTAATGTTTTCCTGGAGTCGCTGGAGGGCTCTATCTGGTGTCTTCTCTCACAGATTTCTCCCTTAGCTGAACTGGCAGCACATATACTGAATTCAGTTTGCCTGAAAGCAGCTTAGCCACGAGGAGTAGCTTGCTCATTCTCTTCACATGATCACCAGATGAGTCTCTCTCATGGAATTTGTGTCCCATCTTTAAAAATAAATAGAACACAAATAAACGAAGTCTTGACTGTAGTCACCAACCCTGCCCCACACGCAGATGTGACTCTGCTTGAGTCAACAGCTACAAAATCTGCAGGCTGCAATTTCAAAGAGGCCCCAGACACCGATGTTACTCAGAGGAGAACACCACGAGCAGGAGTGGAAGGTGCTGATGAATAGCCAGGGCAGTGACACGGTCAATCAAATGCTCAAAACACAAACAAGATGGTTTACAGGAAGAGCAACTCATGGGAGACCTCCTGATGTCCCCAGGGTGATGCCAAACGACTTGCTATGAGCATAGGGCCAAAGGAGGGCTGTGTGCTTAGGGCTGTACCCCATGCTGAGCATTGGGTGGCACACGACAGGACACAAACCCCACACACTTGGCATCAAGGCAGCTGCCAGAGCCTTCTCATTTTTCCCTGATGGACTGGGAGTCACTAACTCCCTCTGCACACTCTGCACACCATGGAGGCTGCAAAGGAGCTGTGTACATGGTAGAACAAAAATAGCAGGCATTCAACACCTTCTAACAGTACACCCTTTCCTGCCACGCTAGTGAACCTCAGGCAGAAGCTGTAGAGGGCTGCACTAATCCTGCAGCACGACACAAGGCTGGATGTTCATCACACTGGGCAACATAACAGGGTGGGGGGAGTGAGGGTATTTTTGTAGGGCCTCAGGCAAAATGAATTTTCCCCATATGCTTCATTTTCTCCCTCAAATGCCCTCTGCCTCCAAAGGCATTTTCTGTCTGACCAGAACACAGGTATTTCTCCAGTTTCAGACATCTCTGCTGCCTCTAGGGCAGGCTTTGCTTTAAGAATCCTTTCTCTGATTCTCCAGGAGTGAACTCCATCACTCACAGTGATGATATGTCTGAACTGGCAGAGAGAGTTACCTGCCTGTCAAGAAGAAAGACTCCTGTGCTGCTGAGTACCAGATCAGTGACTGTGGCTGGCTCTGTGTTACAGCTGAGCTATAACCTCGTTCTCCTGCCTCACCTGCCACCTCCAAGTAATTGCTTTTGGACAGATGGTAAGCTGGGAGCATGGTTATGTGACTAGCAGCTTGACTTCTTTCCCACTCCCCCAAAACCTGCTTCAGGTTATACAAAGAGAGCTCATTTTTCTCTGCTTTGCTTCCCTTCCAGCACTACAAACCCATTTACACAGAAGCTGATTGCTTCAACCACCAGAGAAGTGCTCAGGTTGGGGACTGTCTACACCCAGCATTCCAGTGGGTACAGCTGGACCAAAGGACACGGGCACCTTTCCATCATTTCCATTCTCAGGACAACTCAACAATGCAAATGTGACAGACCACCCTGGTCATTCCTGGTCAGGAAAAATCTCTTCTGGAAGCAGGGCCAGACTTGATACAAGAGCTGGGAAGAAAGGCACGGCCTTTTGACTGTTTGAAATTGTTTCTTTGAGGCTGGTGTTCCTGATTTGGGTTGTTAAAAACGCTATTTCCCTCAGTAGTTCCAGACATTCAGGTGTGAGCCTCACAGCCACCTTAACAGGCTTATTTTCTTAGAATGTTACTGAATTATTTTTTTTTAAATAAGAATTGCCATGTGGGCTTTGTTTTGGTTGCTTTTGCTCTGAACTCAGCACAAGTTAAGGGCATCTAAAACCTAAGCTACTGTGAGCAGCAGATTTCTTCCTTCCACCTCCTATATCACAGAATCGTACAATAATTGTATAAAGCACTTCAAGATACCTATTTCTCACATCTTGGCATCCTTCACTATAACCACCAACTCCCAACAAATGTCCTCATATGCTGCTTTCAACTCTTAACCCTCCTTCTATTATAACATCTAAAATAATGTAAAAGGACCTACCAGAGTTACAACTAGCCATGCACAGCTAGGAAAGTGCTGTGAAGGCCTCCAGCTAGGTAGGATATTTTAAAAAATCAGATTAATAATTTGGCAACTTGAAATATTTTACTATCTTCTTACATGAAGATTATGTCAAAAATTGAAAGGTAACCATAAGCAAGGCAAAACCACTACAGTAGCCACAGGGTAAAAGTTTCAAAGCCATTAAATCTTGTTTCTCTTCACCTCCCTAGATTTTGAATTGTACATGCTTGGGTTTGTTGTGGTGGTGATTTTTTGGTTGTTGTTTTGGTTTTGTTTTTAAATCACAGATAGTCTGCAATTGCTTTAGTTTCACTTGTATACATGTAAGTATGTACTAAACCATGTCTGTGCCATCTCTCTTGCTCACTTCCATGGAAAATTACCTCCTGCAGCTTGGATAAACTCCATTCAGCTGGGATCAAGACAGTCAACAGATTTATATTGAAGTGACTGTCATGGAAGAGTAAGTATTCTGATGGAGAAGGTACTCTGAGAAGAGGAAGTGCATAACTGTGTTCCTGCAGATGAACTTGGAATTCAATGACAAGAGAAGGAAGCAGCCAGAAACTACATGAAAGGGAAACAACAGCTCATCTTCCTCTACTGAGCACATGCAGTACAGAGCTTTTCCCCAAGGGAGTATCTTGACTGAGAATTCCCAGATCTCTTCTTCAAACAGGCAATAGATGATTACAATAAATATGAAACATACGTACACACACTTACCTCCTTACAGGTCTGCTCATCCATCAACAACCCCCAGCCTTCCAGCCAGGAATTCATTTTCAACACACTTTGAAGTAGTTATCTATGATTTGCTTCCATATCACGTGTGTTTACTTTGCAAAATCAAATTCATGCTTCTCTTCAAGAGCAAAACACAGCAAAACACAGAGACCCTATGGAAAAAACTAGACCTGTATGTTATAGAGAAACAATGGAAAGCAGATCTACAAATAAGAATTACAGTGGTCTATTTTGTGTACTGCTTGGAAAGCTACGTGAACATTATAACCAAAGCTCATTTTAGTCTCAGCAATTTTTTCAAGAGAAGAGAAAATAAAGATATTTTACTGCTAGAAGAATAAAGGCAGAGACATAAATACTTAAGCATCATAGTTACAGAACACAGTATCTGCTCTTCCCAGAGCAGATGATCTTTTTCTTGAAAGATCTTGCTCAGTAATGCAAAAAGGCTAAGTATTCCTCAAGCCTGATTTTTTTGGAGCAATTTAGAGGTTTACCACAGCCAGTTACAATTTCAAGTTGAAGGCATGCTGGAGGACAGGAGGACACTACAGCAAGGAGAAATCTCAGCTGCAGTTTTGCTAAAAACCTGTCAGGGTTTTTACAGAGAATAAAGCAGAATTGGTCCACTCCACTGCAGAGCACTCTTGTTATTCTGTTCACAGCATCGAGTTTTCACCACCTCTGCTGTAAAGTATTTTGATCAAAACTACAGTTTTGGTCGATGAAGTAGTGAATAGGTCTTTCAGTGCAATTGCCTATTTGAGGCAGATTTTGTTAGCAATTGGCTGAGCAAATTCCCACTCACGGGAACAGCTGTGAACCCTGCTGAGGGCATCTGTTGGGTAGTTAATATTTGTTGGGAAGTATCTCGCTTTAAGTGTGTTTTGTTTACAAAAGAAATTCCTACGCTTTTTAACACAGCGTTAAAGACATTGTGCCTCCTGTTTATTTACATATAATGTTCGATCAGTGTTGTCTTTGTTCACTTGTACTGATTTTTCTCCCTACAGGGGGCTAACATATTGAAGGGCCTTTTGATTGCCTTCAGTTTCAATTGAGTTATAACAATAACAGCTTAGATACAGAAAGGTTATTCAATTAAGTATTATAAGAGACTGCTGGCCCAATTCTTTCCTCTCCAGCCAGCAAAAATAAGGAGAAATTCCAGGGAAGTTGAAATTCTAATGGGTATCAGCATAAGCAGGGCCTACAAGAACAGTTTCTGCATCAGTGGCAAGAGCAGAACAGTCACTTCTTCTCCTGTGGCCATCACTTTTTAAGTGATCCAGAGCCCACATACTCTGCACTAAATTCCTTTGCCCCACAGGAGCTGTTTGAGCCACGTTAGTAACTCTGGACACATGAAGGGATGCAAGTGTGAAACAGATGCAAACCTCTTCCATGTTATCCTACCAATAAAACCACAAAGGAACACAAAGCTCTGCAAGAGCAGGGAAAGAGATCCCATCAGAGTATCTTTGTTAACAGGGCATCTCCAAAGCTTCAAGGCATCCTGGTCTGTCACTGAGCACAATAAGCCCTTCCCCTGGCCTGAACCACCATCCCTCATGTGGTAAATCTGCAAAGCAGGGTGGACCAGGCTCAAACAGCCCCAACCTGCAGTGGAGAAGGAGCCTCCAGTGTACCCTGTAAGAGCAAGGTGCAGGTACACATCAGTTTAGGGATGGAGGATGAGCCCAGGACTGCACTGCCTGGCTCACCAGCACAAGAACTAAGGCTGCTTCTTTTTCCAGTCCGAGTGCCTTGGGACAGAAATAGTTTCAGAGGAGTATGGAGATTACTCTCTAACATGCACAAATGGGCACAAGTGAAGGCAATAACTCTTACTTATGGAAAATCATAAGTGAAATCATCTCCTCTTCATCTACAGAGGCTGGCCCTAATGACTAAAGGTGTTTACCTACATACATGGCTATCAAAATTCTTGCTCAAATACCTGCAGAACTGCTGCTGTCCCACCAGGAAAGGTTCCCATCTGCAGAGCTCCCTCCTGAAGACATGTTTTAAAAGGAGAATGAATGCTGTCTTGCAGGTTGGAGGGCAGGAGGACATTTGTAATACAGGTTTGCTCAAGTGGAAGCTGCTCATCAAGATAACACACACTTCCTATGTACATACAAAAGCAAGGGCACATTTTTTGACAACCACTGAAAGTTTAGGAAGAGAACAGGAGATATCACACAGCTGAATTCTGATGGCACATCAGCAAAGTTTGAACATAAGAACATTGTTGTAAACACCTGTGTTCATGGAATAGTGCTACAGATTTAATGTTAAGTATGTAAGGATTTATCTTCCATTTGCAAACTAGTATTTTGTGTGGTAAAATGTTTTCTAGCAGTTACTCGAGCACATAAGCTTAGAATAGCATCAGAAAAAACCAATATAATTACCAGTACTTCTTTTTTGCAGGATCTCTCCTTTTCCCTACGTTCTTCCATCAAACTACATAGGAAATCTAGCTAATGTGCTTCTTAAACATGGTCCATGTATTGTTATGTATATTACTTTGGTGAAGATGTATTTCCTGTTCAAACCTTGCTCCTCCATTCTATCCCAGTTCTGAAATTGCTTTCCAAGTATGTTTTCAGAGAGACATGGTTACCATTTCAGAAATACATATCTGACATAGCAGCTCACAAAAGTAAATGTTTATTTAATACCAAGTAAAACTAAAGGTCCTTCTGGGTGTAACTTGCAGATCCAAGGCCTAAATCTATGTTTATATAAGCTAAACCTCAAAAGCAAGGTAAGTCACTTGAATCAGGTTTTGGCAGCTTTCAAAACAAAGTGCCACCTTTGGACCTTTGCTGTACACCAAAAATAATAAGAAAGCAGACACTTTGGAGAACTGACTCCACTTCTGAAAGGCTTATACCTGTGTGCAGGATCCATACCCTTGCTATCACACTGTTAGTTTTAATGCTGAGATTTAACACATGTACACTATAAATTCTGTACACATAGGATTGTACCTCATACAGCTGTATTGCAGTAACACTACCACTTTCCCTGCTAGCTTAATTTCTGATTTTTTCTCATTTTCTCCTAATGTAAAGATGTGATGTATTGATGAAAGATGACCAACTCTAAGTGCTTTCACTTACCTCCTGAATCTATATGATTGTGAGCTCACAATGTGTAAGACAAAAAGGTCTGAAGAAACATCACCAACGTTTCAGAATAACTGCACACTGTTTAAAAGCAATTTTCACTTATTGGGAAAAACAGACTATTAAAGCAAATAAGCAACAGAACAATCACAGGAGTAAACTAAAAACATAAATCAGGAGTATCTTGCCAAAACCACACATAATGCAGAAAGGCTTCTGCTAGGATGCAAGAACAGTGACATCTTGTGGGGGTTTTACAGAAGTGAGTTCACAGAGGGACACGGCAAACTAGTGTGTGATGTTGTGTAATTAGGAGACACTACTTCAGTAGTTTATTTAATACATATACCATGAATATTTGGTAGAAATTATGCTTTATTGCTTTTATAATGAAGAATGAAAATTAAAAAAAAAGGCAGAGAAATAGCTAGTAAGAAAAACTTCCAAAACAAAAATTAATGGAGTGGGGTGGAGTCTAAATATGTCTGCAGCAGCTTCTGCTCTCCCAGGAAGTAGTTATATTTATCACTTAAATATTACTCATCCAATATAATAATGGCATAAGGGCAAAGTTATAAGAGACTAAAGGAGGAATTACGTTGTAAAGGCATACAGTCAAACATAAAAATGACTTCCATATTAAGTGGTTTTGAAAAACACGCACAAAACTATTTAATAAATAAAGCATGAATAGTTACGTTGTTCCTTTCCACTGATTAACAGACTGTGCTGATTCATTATATGTACTTCTTGAGAAAGCAAAGTTCTATCACATGGAAAATTAATATATCCTACTTGCCAGTGCAGTATGTGAGATTTGGACCCTTCAGATTGCACCAGAGTATATGAGCTTCTGGAACAAATCTTCAACTGCTGTGAAGTGTCCTAACTCAGCCAGGATACCCTGATAGCTTACAACAAGCAAAAATGTTGTGTTTTTTTTTTGACAAGTCTGCACCCAAACTAAGTTATAAAAACATAACATTATCACTGGAAGATGATAGATTTTTCTACCAGAATGTTCATGTGTTCCTCTTATTTCTTTTACCTGAGTAACCTAAGTAAACAGATTACAAGGCAATTTAAACACATTAGCTAATACAAGGTTTACTGGACTTCTCATATATAGAAATGTACTTTGACACTATTTGCAGTTTTACAAATACAAAATTAATAAGAACTTTAAAACATATTTACTGAGCAGCCATGTCTTTGATATCTGTACGGATCAATAGGTGCTGTGGAATTATGTACAGAATTTATCATTTAATTTTTAAACAGCTTTTGTGCAACCTGGCTGTAATGTGCATTTAAAGAACTGCTGTCAACATCACACATCTGTAATTTACTGGTGCCAGAAATGGAGAGTACAAAATAGGACAACAGCTCCTAAAATAATACTGTGCTACGCAGACATCTGTACATAATTCAAATAGTGCATATTAATCAATGTCTGATGAAGAATAATAGCTGCTAATACAGACAAGGGCATTTACAGTTATTAGGTTTGTTATAGTAAGTGTGGATGAATGAACTTTGCCATATAGAAACATTAAAGGAAAGGGCTTGAATTAGGAAGTTAGTAATTAAAGAAGGAAAGGAAAATTATGTAATAAATAACAAAACTTTCAATTAAACTTGCAGAAGATAAATACAGTAGGAAAAAAAATCCTTTACAGTAGCAAAAGATCCTTTACAGTATCAATGAAACAATTCAGAAGCACTGTCAAATTATAGGTAATTCGGTTTTATTTTATAATCATAGCAACTGAAAGTAAAAAAAAAAGAAAATCAACATCAAGAAAATTGAGTTTCTCTCTGATAGTCTTGTTAGTGTACTTCTGTGTTATTGTATCTGTCAATGTTTCCTCCTTTTTGTGCTCTATTCACGCTATCACTTTTGATTTTTGATTTTTTCCCCAAGTTTCTTTAGTCCAACATAAATCCATAGACACCAAAGCACAGTGAATATGCAATTTGCAGACTGGTGTGAGTGAAAAACCCTAGGAATATAATCACTTTTACGAGGTAAGCTTGGAGTAACTTGGAGGAGAGAACTTGCGCTTCAAGTACTTGAGAATGTAAAGTGGAAGACAGCTGACAACAGTGATTGCTGACACTTTCCACAGGAAGGTCACAGTTGTGATAAAGGCAACATCTGCAGAAATAAAAAGGGAAAATAAGTAATGGGAGCTGATAACATGGAAAGTGGAACTTCTATAGTGCAAAGTCAATTAAACTCTCTTAATTGTCTGCTTATGCTATTGTCCGAGACCAGGCAAGAGCAAAAAAAAAAAAAAAAGGGCAAAAAAGCAACAAAAAATTAACCTCAACATTTTGGTTTTGTCAACTTCAGAGTTCCTTTGTGGTCCTTATATTGTTTTGCAGCACAAGTAATTTTAGGGGAAAGAGAATCTCAGTTTAAAAGCAATACTCTCTCATGATAAAAAGTCAGTTTATTTTTCCATTAGTAAGAGGGATTTTTACCCACTATAATCAAAGTTCCCAACCAGAAGTTCTGCTACCAGTTTGGATCCCTTATTCCATATAGATTATTTTTCTCTGAAAGAGTCAAAATAACTGCATTAAATGATTCTTAAAACCTTAAGAGATTAAATTAGAACCCAAACATTTCATGGGAAAACAATGTAGTGATATTGTTACAAGCCACACTGAAAAGCTAATTTTTTGTGACAAACATTAGCAAGAATGGTGACTCTCTACATTTGCTACTGAATTTTTTTGACCATATTTGTGATAATCAGGTCATACATAATTATAATGGGAAGATCCCAGAAACCAGGTAACCTGAAGATGATTTTTTTAAATTTTTTTTTGTATTTTTTCCATTAGTTACAAATGTGTATATTAAATAATTTGGTACTCCTTAAGGAATTCTTAAAGATTTAAAAAAAACTTCAAAAAAAGTTAAACTTCACCTACCTAAGAAAGCTCCAAAAGACACTCTGCCTATACCTGTTTCACAAAGAGGGAAAATGAAAGGATAGATTTACAGAAAATACAAAAGTTATGTGAAAAACAAACAAACAGGTTAGGTACAAAAAAAGGAAATGAAAAAGATGTTAGTAGCATTAACTGGAATAGTATTGCCTTTCACATGTCAATCAGAATATTTTAAGCAGCAATTAAATCAAAACATTTTGAAAACAGAGATTTTACATTTAGTTGTGCTTTAAGATTGTAAGTACAGTGGCACTTTTCTTACATTTGACTTCAAGGTATAATTTATTGTATAAACAATCTGATCAGAACTGTTTTAATGTGAATGAAAATTCACTTCAGAAAATGCAATAAACAAATGCTTTACTGATCCAACTTTACTCATTAAAATACTTCACACATTAAATTTCAATGTATAAACTTGTTATATAGTTTTAGCCTAAGCCTGCTTAGACATACTGAAAGCTTATGTAACATATAATAAGCTAATAAGGCCACTGTGTGCAATTAACTCAGAAACATAAAAACTGATTTACTTCCATGAGTCAGAGCTGTAAGAACAGTATCAAACCTTTTTGCCCTTCTAATTCTAGTGCCATGTCATGCATGATATAATTTCTTTGGGAGGAGATGATGCTTTTAAGTAACATCACTGAAAGAAACAGTTTATTTGCCAATGAAGTCAAATTGGCCTGGATCATTTTTCCTGATCCATGGAAGTTTTCTGTATCTTGAAATGCAAACCATCACTTAGGTTTGTCTTGTATCACACACATAGAAAAGGCTCCCTCCTCTGTTATAATGCAACGGGTTAGTTAAGAGTAAAGAATTAAGCAGAAGTGAGACTAATAGAAACGTGTTTTCTCAGATAAACTGGTGAGTAATACATAGTAAAATACATCTTTACAAAATCCAATGAAACAGCCTTTTCAGTACCCTTCATGTTGAAAAATACAGAGTTTAAGTCCCAGGCTGCAACAAGCCATGCAAACATTTATGGACTTGGTTGCTTGGGCTTGTTCAGCAAATACATGAGAATAGGAAAACACCCCTCTTTATGGAAAGGTTTGCAAGAAACAAAGTTCCTGCAGCTTTTACTGTGAACACCATCTAAAGGTGTTTATCATGGAACACCACCAGAAAGGATGAAAGAACTGGCTGTCACCAATACTATTGACTTAAAAAGGTGAAGTTCTGCTTTATGAAGTTCCTGGAAGTCTGTGTTCAAGTGACAGTACCTGTATCTGTCCTTGTTTGTTCCTTTCTTTTGTAATCTGGCTGTGGAGATTCAAAAATCAATGCAATAATCTCTATTAAGGAGTATGTGCATCAGTGTCAGAGAAAATAAAAAGGTACTCTGACAAACCTGAAATAATGTACAATACAAGTATCAAGCCCAGCAGGGTTGTTTATTCACTAGAATTTGACTCCTGAGAAATCTGGGAAGTAACAGAACACCTGAGACAGGCAGTGAAGCATTTACTGATTAAAAAAATAATTACATCATGTACATACACTGCTTTAGTGTTGAACACCTGGGACATGAGAGAGTGAAAGCAGAACTATGAGACTCCTAGAAACTACCATGTAACATTTAATTCTGCTATGAGAAATGACAGCTGAAGAAGAGCAACTCCTTACTCATCAGCTCCTAGAAAACAGAGGAGCTGGGTTCTTCTCCTAGTGAGGTATAATTAAAGTTGTTATATATATTTCTCTAAGTAACATTTGTAAAATCACACCAAGATAGTTGCTTTTATTAAGGGATAAGTTGATAGAAGAAGAAATATGTATTATTTTGATGCTCAGATCCTTTTAAGATTTGCAGTTAAAATGTGTACTTTCATCTTATGAACTACAAACAATCAGAACCCTAAGACTCACTATGGCATACCACAACTTAAAGCAAGCCTAATATAAGCTTGGTATAATTATGAAACAATGATTCTTATGTAAGGTCTTTATCCTAATAGCAATACTTCAGCTATTTTAACCTTGTGGGTTAGATGTAATGAGGTCCATCTGGTCTGGCATACAAAATAATGCACTAATTCAGTGAAAGAGCCTGACTTTTTAAAAAATCATATTTATTTTCAGTAGTGCAAATCTCAAAGTCGATTTAAAATATGCAGCTTGGACTGTCAGTATTGGATCAAGGATGGAAAAGGCATGAGTTGTTTGAGTAAAGTTTATTATCCAGAGAAACAATACTAAATTAGAAGAAAGGAATAAAGATTGTTGAATTCTAGGAGAAAGAGGTAAGAGAATATTTTAACCCAACATTAATTAGGCCTAATTTGAACTCAGTCATATTTCTTATAAAGAAATCTGGATTTCAAAACATCACCTGTTCTTGATTGAAAAAAAAGGAGAAAAAATTCTTAAAAATATCAAAGAGTTGTCTGCTAAAATACTTCTACTATTACTCACCAAAGTATTCATTTAGAAATGCAAGAGAGGCCACATAGCAGCCAAGACTGAGGAATTCAGCCACCACCATTAACCAGTGCCATGTTCGTATGGTCAGTGCAACCATCAAGAGCTCAGTCAGGATTAGGGCAGTGAAGG
>WEIV01027502.1:0-29915 GCA_013390005.1 Calyptomena viridis | reverse complement strand
TCTTCACAGCTACAATTCAATATGTTATTATCAGTTGGAGATTAGTTCGATATATGTGGTGAAAGGTGTCTGTGAGCACTTTGCTATCAGGTAGAATCCAGGTTGCTCTGACACTTGACCACAGAAGCTGCTGGTTGTCAGCTGTGTTAGGTGTGTCCAATTTTTCCCTGCTGCTCGGATGGCAGTGTGTAGCCTGCACGGCAGGGAGGGCGAAGGCGCTGCCTCCGCCTGGCCCCTGGCGAGGGGGGGCAGCAGGGCCAGCACCTTTGCCCTCTGACTGCCCACACTGGCCCCCGCCGCTTCCTGGTCACACCAGGGCTTTGGGCGGCCCGCAGCTCTGCGCAGGACACTGCATGTCTCACGGCACTTTGAATTTTTTCGCAGGCGCAGGGTCCGAGGCAGCGAAAGTAACCTTCCCCCCGCGGCTCTGCCCCCCCCCAGGCTCGCGGCCCGGCAGGGAGACAGCTTTGTATATGTAGCTATGGAAACGTGGGACTCGCTGCCCCCACGCCCATCGACAGCCGCAGCCGAAGGCGAGGAGAATCGGCAGCTGCTGCTTCCTTGCGCCTCGCCACCGGCTCCGGCTCCACTGCCCTGCCACGGCTTCTGCTCTGATGCTGTGTGTAGATGTTGAGCATGGAAGCCTGTGGCAAGCTCTGGATCATGCCTGGACTGAGCCGCCGCTTGGCTGGGGTCATGGAACTCGCGGTCCTGATTCTGCTGTTGATCTCAGGTGAAACAGCTAGGTTTTTGGGCAGATTTTTCTTTCGTGACTTCATACGGTATTTTAAAGGTGTTCTGTTTCTTGTTTGAGTGTGCAAAGGGATTTTTAAGGCTTAGAGGTCACTTTTTTAGTACATTCTCTGTTTGCCATGTGGTTGTTACTGCACGCGGCCATCTTGGTTCTGTCTCACTGGAAAAGAAGAAGGCTACTTCCGGCCAATGCCATATTTTTGTTGTGCACTTCTAATTCTTCTTTCCAAAGTTATTACTTATTTTTCTCGTAATTAAATATTATAAATCTTACTAAGTCCGGTCTTTGCTGTTGTTTTTCACGGATGCCTTGACAGATTAGGCACTAGGCTTCGCGATTGTCCCCATCTGTACTTTTAAGGCACAGCACCGCTTCCTTTCGGTTCATGTCCCAGCGCCATGGGAGTTCGTCCTAGAAAGTTTTTAAAACTTCGCTCAAAATTGCATGAGGGTGCAGAGTACCCGCTCCGCATATGCAACGCCTCACTTGTCAAGTCTGTGCAGTTAAATAGTAAATGTAGAGTGTTCACTGCTTTGTTCCTATCTGGTTACGTTACATGGGTTTCAGGCAGCACGCGATTTCGGCTGGCGGCCGCTTGCGATCTCGGCCAACAGCAGCTTTCGAGCAGCTGGGATGGCAGGCAAGCTCTCAGCTTTCTGCAGCACCCTGGCCCGTCTCCACTGCCTTTGTTCTGCAGCCTTTGTCCTTTAGCGCTTCCCCATACAAAAGGGAGGTAAGATCCTTAGGGACCTTAGGGATCCTTAGGGACCCCACGCTTTGCTAAAAAGCTTTCAAGCAAGGATAAGGTAACTTCTTTCTCCATTACCTTGTCAGCGCGGGCCCGGTACTGTCTTCTTTTCAGCCTTTCGCCACTCGTCCTTCTCTCTGCCAAGCTCCTACTCTTCTCAGAGGCGAGCTTTTTAATAATTCATCCTGAGCGTAAGTCCAGCTTATTCCTCAGGGCCCCTCGTTCGGGCGCCAAATATGTGGAGACGGGATTTGAAGAAACCAGCCATGACCCAATATGAGTTAAGCAGGAATCTCGTTTGTTGCCCATAGCATAGACAGATATACACCTCAGAAGGTTAGCGTATTCCATCACCATTGGCTCAAAGTTATTTTGCTCCTTTATCATTGGCTATAGCTACAACACTCTCCACTCTGCCCAACATCCTATCCTTGCAGTGGTCAGTCCTCTTAGTTTGTTTATTCAACACTTCTCCATCTCAAGGGCATGCAGAGATGTCTGCCTCCCCCGACAACTAATGATGTGTGCTCCTAAGCTAGATAGACAAAAAATTTTTATATTTCTCTTCCTAGCAAATTTCAGTTGCAAATAGGTACTGACACAGTTCTTTGTGCTCACAAAATAAAATGATCTCTTTTTTGATGGTCACCATCATCCTGGAATGTCTTCCCTCTGAAAATCACCTAAATAATTTTTTTTTTTTCCAGAATCAAAGACTTGCCCTTTCTTCTACCTTTTCTTGGGGTCTATATTTCCCAAAGGCCAGAGGTAATCTTACGGCCTTCAAAAATCCAACTGTAACCGAAAAGTCTGTATATATGGGAATTGTAAAAATCTCATTTGTAAAGGGTAGACAAGTGTTGTAAACTCAAGTACCATATTTTTCATGAAAATTTGGTTCTTGGAGTGTATATTATCTGACTAGACTAATCTGTCTGATACCAACAGATTCTTCATCAAAATTTAACAATCATTGTTCTGGTTTCCATCTCATAAATAAAAGTTAACCTTTTTTTAAAAAAAGTGATGAGATTTTGAGGATAAAAACAAAAACAGTTAATTTCATTAATTAATCAGATTTTTTTTCCTTTTGATCTGTGCATCGCTCCTAAGGTTGTGCTTTTTCCAGATGTAGAAGGAATTGTATTTTAAATATGGTATGAATTCAATACAGTCTCTTTTACGCAAAGAAGAGGAAGTCTCTCTATGAAAAACACATACTCCAGTTACAGTATTAGTATTTTTAGATTATTCTAGATATTTTCAGCTAGAAATTAAAAACCATCACTGAAAGAAATGTCAGAGATTGGCAAAAAATTGGTAGGTCTTCTTTTAATTTTTTTGGTGAATTTTCTTAAGTAAAGGAATTGCTTCTGATAAATTTGGTATGGCATTGATTAATAGATGGTTCCTGGTGGTTTAAAGGAAAGGCCAAACCATGTCTTAATACCCAAATTCTTATAACAACAAGCAGTTAGAGCAAGGGTTTCAATGATGAATTTCACTTTTGATCAAAGTGAATAAAAAGTTCTCCTGAATGAAAAGTAGATGTATTGTTTTCTAGGGTTTTCTTTATTTATATAAGCACCTCAAGGAAATTTTGATTATATGGACCACATATGGACTGGTAAGTTTCGTATATTATTTGTCAATACATTTTAGACAAATATTTTTGCCCAAGAGGAGATTTTAGCAAATTATACCACTTAATCAAATTCAAGCAGTAGAATTCAGTGTAGCAGAATATTTTGCTTCTACAGAAAGATTTAACACCCAGTTCTCACTATATCTCAGTGTAAATATGTAGCATCTGTTCTTAGATAAGACTGTTGTACTAAGGTATACCTAATTACTGCCATGCAGTATTCATTGACAGAGTGTTTAAGTTACTTTCTGTAGTCTAGATCTTCAGAATAAGGACTTAAAAATAATTAATATTTGAAAGAAACCAATTTTTAATCTTTTTTTTTTGAAGCTGGGAAATTCCAAAGTGAGATATGCTCAAGAGACTTATTTAATTTATATTTTTAACATTCTAAATATAACAATAAAAATTTATGAACATCCAAAAGAAATACTATTTCTAACCGAAAGAAAAACTTTTAATGTTGAATATGTCAAAACAGAAAAAATTATCCTCTTAGTTAAATTACGAGTGTTGATTAAACAGCTTTTTCTGAAGAAACCCATATTATATCAAAATTACAGTATTTCTAATTAGAAACATTTATTTCAGTTACATCTATTTGAAAATGAAATTAATATTTCAGTAAACTTTAAAATGTGGCACACGGATCACACTTATAAAGAAAAGAAACATGATTGAAATAAAGTTCTTTAATTACTAGTCTCAACATAATCACATTTGTAGACCACTTGGTGGGGGGGAAAAAAAAAAGAAAGAAAGATTGAACACCCTCTGTATTCTCTTTAGTGAGATCCTTTTGTGTAAAAGTGTATATTGTGTAGGCAAGTGTCTTCTAGTTGTTCAGCCCACTACTACGGATGGAATGCTTCACTCAAATTGGAGTGAGTTTGCTATGCTCTGTTTCATAAAAATCGCTTTAGTATATTAGTACAACTAATAAACAGCTGAAAAGATCAGACTCATTATAATATGCACAATGATGAAGCACTTAAGCAAGATATTCAGCAGAGAGATGTCCAGGAGTAAAAGGTACAAAATCATGTCGTAGGTTTACATGCCTGGTTACAAACTGTCAAGGAAAATTTCTTCATCCAGTTTTCATTTTTAGAGCTAGAAGCTTTGAACACCCACTAGTGATGTAAAATACACAAATAATCTCCTTTGTGACTACTGACACTCTTCTCACTGAAAGTCTTACAGTAAGAAACTTGAAGCTACAGTGAACAGTTTTAGCAAATACTACCTATATCTATAAATTTTGTCCTTTGGAAAGACAATGCTGTATTAGGATTTCAGTAGCAGAACTGAAATCTCAAATCCAGAACAGTGTAAGTACCTCTTCAGTGACACACTGTAAAGTAAATGTGCTTAAGAGCTTTACTGTACTGCACACATAGATGTCAAGTTCTCAAAACAGATAAATTATTTCAGTATTAAAGCAAACCGGACTGAATTATAGGTTGTGTAAGGAACAATTTGTCAATGTTGTGTGAAATATAATGTGAAACACTATGGTTTGACCACTAACTTTGTTAAACCAAAAGTAGTAGTATTTATATGTTTTTAGATAAAGAGTCTATCATGAATGATAAGTGGCAATAACAACATGAAATAGTTATCATTTTATTAATACAATTAACATTTAGTTTATACTCTTTTGCTAAATGTGGTAGTTTTTAGTGGCCAGGTTTTTCTTCTTGTCAGCGGGGGGGCCTATGGGGAGGCTTCTTTGAGAAACTGCTGGAAGTTTCTCCATTTCCAGCAGAGCTAATGTCAGTCAGCTCCAGGTTGGACCAGCCGCTGGGCAAGGCCAGGCCAATGAGGAGTTATGGTAACACCTCTGTGATAACATATTTAAGAAGGAGGAAAAAAAAAGTTCTGGCAGACAAACATGGGCGCTTAGAGAAGAGCAGAGTGAGAAGTTGTGATTAACACCAAGGTCAGTGGAAGAGGGGGAGAGGAGATGCCTTAAGCACCGGAATGGGGCCCCTGCAGTCCGTGGCACAGACCATGGCGAAGTGGGTTGTCTCCCCTGCAGCCCATGGAAGACCATAGGGAGCAAAGATTCACCTGCATCCCATGGAGGACTGGAGGACCCCACGCTGGAGCGGATGGGTGCTGGAAGGAGGCTGTGACTTCGTGGAGAACCTACGTTGGAGCAGCTATACCTGAAGGACTGCGACCTGTGGAAAGGTGACCTATGTGGCAAGAGCACTGGAGGAGCTGCTGTCCGTGGGATGGAACCACAAAAGCAGTTTTGTGATAGACTGTCTTCTGTGGAGGAGACCCCACGGGAAGCAGGGGTAGGACTCTCCCTCCCTGAACAGCGGCAGAAACAACAACTGACTTTAACCCGCCCACTCCTGTTTTCCCCAGGCCACTGGGGGAAGAAGAGAGATCCCTGAAACAGGGAGGGGTGGGGGAGAAAAGTTGGCTGTAAGATCCATTGGGCTTCTCACTCTAAGACTCTGATTTTGAAAATAGCAATAAAATCCTTGGTATTTTAAGTTGGAGCCTGTTTTGCCTGTAAAATAACTAATGAGGAATTTTTTTATGGTCCTTATCACAAATTTGTGAAACTTTTTCAGTGTTTCCTCTCCTCTGTCTGTTAGCAGGGAAGGGAGTGGGAGAGTGTGGCTGTGTGTATGAGTCCTTGGCATTTAGCCAGGGTCAAACCACTACACTAAAATTAATGAATTTGCTATTTCTTGTTGCAGTTTTTTGATTCAACTTAAAATTATGATTGATTTACTGAAGTTTACTTTTAATCAGAACATTACATGCAGGAAGGGGAATAGCATTTTCTCAGTACTGGTCATCTTTCTCATACTGTTTTGCTTCAGGAAATGGATCACTTTATATTCTACTTGATTTTAAAAATCTGTCACATTACCTTCTTCATGCTCATCTGTGTACTTTTTAAAATGTTCTGATGTTTTTCACCAAAGAGAAGGCTTGGACTCATACCAAGTGACAGCAAATCTGAAACATGAAATCTCATTGATTGGCAGCTGGTACAAACTTGTCGTAACCCTGCTGAAAGAAAATGCTTTTTAATTGTTTAAAATTCTTCTCAAGCAATATATGACATGATTACAGAGTCCTTCCAAGTATCAACAAGTCAAGAAAAACACTGAGGTAAATATATTACACTATCTTGTGTTAATTGAATGTTTAATTTATGGTTCCCAAGAGTTCTGTACAGCTAGACGTCTGGACACTTCTGGTCACCAGAAGAGATTTTGTTCATCTATTTACTCATTCAAAACCTTTCACTGTTCTACCAAAGACTTTGAAGTAGGTTTTGTCACCCACAACTCGTTCAAAAGACTATAAGTTATTTCTAGTGCTATTTTTTTTTCTTTTTTTGAATTGTGAAAGACTCTTTGAACATACCCTGATGCGATATGGCATGAAACCAAATGGAGGTCAGAAGTCAATCATCGGATTACTTCTGCTCATTAAATATTCCCTTTGGGATTTCAAAACAATGAACTGGAAAGCTCTGAGGAAATATTTAAAGGCTGTCAAGCTCTAAATTTAATTTTCTGAACTGAATCTACTGTTAGTTTTCACATGGATGACAATTTCTTCTTATCAGAAGATATTTGAGTCTAACAAAGTTTTAACATATAGAAAAACAGACCTTATTCTTTACTATACTAAGAAATCTTAAGATTTTTAGTGGTAGGACGTGTCCAGCCTAAAGCAATATCAGCACACTATTCAACAGAAATGTAGTTCAAACTATTAGCCATAGAGAGGTTTTTCTTCTTCTTTTCTAATTAGTGTGCAGCAATGCGTGCAGGAATCAGAATACTGTAAAATCACAGAATATGCTAAGTTGTAAGATACTCATCAGGATCTTTGAGTCCAACTCCTGGACATGTGCAGGACACTCCAAGGATCACATCAGGTGACTTAGTGGTGTCTTGAACTCTTGACAGCCTTGGTGCTGTGATTACTTCCCTGAGGAGCCTGTTCCAGTGCTCAGCCAGACTTTAGGTGAAAAACCTTTTCCTGATATTCAACCTAATGCTCCTCTGACACAGCTCCATGCCATTCCCTTGAGTTCTGGTCACTACAGAGAAGAGATCAGTACCTGCCCCTCCTCTTCCTTCACAAAGAAGTTGTAACTGCAATGAAGAGTCTCTCCTCCAGGCTAAAAAACCAAGTGACCTCAGCTGCTTCTCATAAGGCTTCCCTTCCAGAACCTTCACCTTCACCATTCTCATGGCCCTCCTTTGAATGCTCTCTAATAGCTTAATGTCTTTTACATATTGTGTTGTCCAAGACTGCACACCTGATTTAAGGTGGGGCTGCACCAGTGCAGAGCATAGCAGGACAATCCCCTCCTTTGACAGGAGCTGCAGTCCTAGAGAACATTAAAAGAGGATGCAGATGGCAGACAAAATGTAGATTGGAACAATTTGTTTCAGATTCACTGACCTTTTCATAAGGAGCATGAATATTCTTTGGATTGTCAGCCAGTCTGAGAAATTATAATTGGACAAGAAATGCTTTCAGCTGCATGCCCTGCTTGTACTCACTTCTTTCTATATTTTATAGGTTTTCAAAAGAGCTATATTTCTTGCTGAAAGTGTGTGAATTTTATTGGAATTCAAAATGATTCACAGGTTTTGGAAGCAATAGGTAAGTAAAGAAGTTACTACCTCTTTTTTTTAAAGTGAATAATTTGACTATTGTAACCATAGGCTGTGATATTTTCTGCTTGGGCCAGAGTTGTTTCAAATCTTCTGAGAGATACTTTACCCATTGAAGCTGTGGCAGCAGAAAACAAAGGTGTAAATACACTGAGAAGTTTCACAGGCTGTTGCAAACCGATTCTTACTGGTTTAAAATAAACTAAAAAATCTTTGGAAATTTAATGTTTGGAATCTCATGGTTAGCAATTAATTATAACCATAATAATTTAATATTAAATATGTAGAATCTACCAAAAAAAATTACAAATAAGGAACTGGCTTTTAACTAGATAGAAATTTCCTCTATTCCACTTCACTATCACACTCATTTTAAAAGCTGAGTAACAGCATAAAGAAAATGCAAAACGCAGGATATTCAAACAATTATGTCTCACTTGACACAAGCTGAATGCTATTAAAATGACCACTATAAACCCACAATTTCCATACCACTCACTTTACTTCATCAATGAAACAAAGCATGTACCTTTAACATCATAACTTATAGGCATTTACTATAATAACTCCTCATTAAACTCACTCAGTAGGCTTGATCCTGCAATAGTCAGACAGTGTCCTCTGCACAGCAGGGCTCAAAAAGATATTCTTCATTTCAAATGCGTATGTTCTTCTGTTGAATTTATTAAAATTGGTCATTAATTAAAAAGTGAAGCATATACTTGCAAACCAGTTTGCAAACCAGCTGTGTCTGCTCAAGTATATATGCAGTTGGTAATGCAACATGTTAGTATAAAGCATCAAAATTACTTTGGGATGTCGCATAACTCATTTCTTCCTTCCTACAGTCTACAATAATGCATCTATTGATTTGGGTTTCTTATTGCTCTCCACTTCACCTTTTTCTGTTCTTCATTGTCTAGAACTCTAAGGAGAAATAATAATATAAAAGTTATCGTGTTTGTCACTATCATTTGACTTTTTTACTTGTATGTATTTAACACTATAAAAATTATGATAGCTTGATAGAGAACTTTTTAAAACAATTTTAAGATACCTTGTTTCTACCTTTAGTAACAAATGTCATTTTTATCAACAGTAAAATTTTTTAAATTGCCTAAAAACAAACTGTCGATACTGCATCCTCATTTAGAACTGGATCTTTGCAAACTAAAGGTGAAAAAAAAATTCCTTTCTGGCAAGGATTGCTGTTTATTTTCAGACTGACTTGGTCAAAGCACACATAAATTTACCCTTCCTGTTAACACTAGGTTGTAAATAAAATATTTTTTCTGTTCCACTGTAATTTATAGAAGAAAAGTCCATATTTGTGTGAGAAAAGAAAATAATTTTTTCCACATTTGGGACAAAAGAAATATTTATTTGCTTGCTTTATTCATCATACTAAAATGATACTGTCTACTGGGGTTGAGATTTTAAATCAAAACTCCCACAGAATTAGTTGCAATTTATCACATTTCTATTTGTTACCACCACGCAGATGAGATGTGTAAACACATAAATAATGTATACCAAATTGCAAATTGTGTATTTGGAGAGAAATGAGAGAAAAAATGTCCCCCTTAAGAAAATCTTTGCATAAATTTTGTTTCAAAAACAGAAAGACATACTATTCGTAAGAAACAATGTTTCTTTTTTTTCTCTTCGTAAAGATTTGATTTGGAATAATGCATTCAATATGAACTCTAACTTTATATGGATATATCTGTAATAATAAAACTGTGCTTCTTTAGTAATTTTCCGCATTATTTGATGATAAGTGATTGTTTACGTAAATCACATAGTACTCCCCTAACTTAGTCAACAAAGTTATTATCTTGAGTTGTTATATGTGCCTCGAGACCCCTTCCAGATTCAGGTATGCTGCCCACATTTTGCCATGCAATGAAGAGATTTTCTGTTTAGTGGAGACTAGAAGATGCATCTTCCTCACAGATTAACCTGTTTCCAACTCTCAGAAAATCCCATGCAAAACAGTACAGGCAGTAGGATGCAATCCTACTTAGATACCTGGGGGAATACATGGTGGTTTGGTTATCATGTCAAAAGCATCCAGAAGCTTTTGTTTGTGGAGTAGACACTCCAAAAAGTGTTAAACACTTCCAGATTTCCCCGCACTAAAATCATAATCAAAACTAGTCTTATAGCAAATGAAGTTGTTTATGTACTGAATAAAAAACAGACAACATGTCTGAGGAGTTTGCAGGAGTGACTGAATTAAAATTAAAGGAAAATATTCTAACAATTCGTTTAAATTAGCATTACATAACAGACATAATATTTCTCTTCCTCCAAAAAGCAACCCTATTGCATCTGTTCAAAACTTCAGTCTCTGGTTCTCACTGAAGGCTTTATTGCATGACATCGAATTTAAGTAGTCTTAACTTTGCAGTTCATTCAAATTTAACCCCTTTCTCCAGTCCTTAACATCTAGTAAGTCAAAACAGAAAAAATACCTTGTATTTCTTCCTATCCCAACAGCAGGTCACCAGTGGTCCTCCTCTACCATGGGAGTCAGTTGCCAACTCTCTTTAAGCTTGCTAAGTGATTAAGAAGTACTTAACCCCTTATGAGTCACAATGCTTTTGCCTCCCTGAATCTACAAAACAAATATTATTGCTCTTAATAGAATTTAAAGGTTCATAATCAGTGAGGGCAAATAGCAATCACGAAAGTGTGGCACTTCAAGTGATTACTGAGGAGATACCTCTTGCAAGATTGTGTTTTTCACTCCTAGCTTTGTGAAAAATTTAGACCTGGCAAAACCATTAATTCTATTACTTTGATTTTTGCACACTGAAGTCTAGAGTATTGTGGTGGTGTGCAATTAGCATATATTTCTCACTGTATATTATTGTTCTGTTACATGGTATGTTCTGTTATGATGTGCCCCACCCCTCACCCCAGATGGTTTGTGCCCTTCCCTCGTTCTCCCTTCCCATTGGCTGGAGCCCCTACAAGAACCAGGGGCCGGAAGTGGGAAGGGCTCTTTCCCTGGTTATCCCTCATAAGCTTGGACTCTCCAGGTGGCCTGTTGCCTCTGGAGAGAATAAACTTGTATAATATGTAACCAGGGAGAGCTGCCAGCAATTTCTTCTTCCTCCGTTTCCCTCAGCCATCCCCTGGGGAGTGCAGGGGATACACTTACCCCCCGGCAAGCCCTGGCAGGGGATGGCTACAGAGTGACAAACATGAATTCATGATCTTTGATTCTTTTTTTGATCTTAGTAATTCAATGTTGACTATAATCATGCAGCCTTTCCAAGTTCAAAATAACTGTTATGTTCATTCCCGAGATACATGAAGATGAATCTTACTTTGCTAAATTTCATCTCATAATGCACTCAGATTATAAAAACCCATTAAAAATGCCTTGAAAGCAAGTCAAAACCAAGCATATTGGCTTCGACTTTCTTTCAGATGAAAAGATGCTAAGAAACATAACCCAAACTCATTTTAGGCTTGCTGTTTTACTCAGATTAGTTTCCTTTAGCTAAGTTCTTGACTGAACACAGGAAAGAAGAGTTCTTTAATTTCCTGTATGTTTTACCTAGTTTGTAAGACTATGAATTAAAATTTTTATTATGTTACTGATCAAACATAACCATTTTCAGTGGAAACATATTGAAAAAGAATAAACAAAAAACACGTGCTTTCTCATGAAAGTCATAATTGTAGCTAAGTGAAAGACTGCAGAATTGTGACCATGTAATCAATTCCAAGTAGGCAACAAGTCACTTACAAATTGTAAATAATGCAACCTCAAGAAATAAGTCAGATGATCTTGTCAATTTTATTAAAAAAAAAATTCATTAATCAAATTTTTTTGCATTATTTGACCCTGTAACTGAGGCTGACATTTATAAAACAACATCACGGCATTTATTTTTAGAAAGTACAACTCTCTTCATTTTGTACCTCACTGAATCTTTAAGAAATAAAATAAATATTTTAAAAGTTCTTATTTTAATGTTGTGTTCTTTCTCTTCACTAATAAAGCAGCTGAGAGTTTTTATTTAAACTGTAAAATCAAGTCACAGTTTTTGGGTTGCTGCAAAGTCAGTAGAAGGAATTCACATAAGAGCTAACCTAGGATTAATATCAATAAATGAGCTCATTGCGTTCAAGAATCCTTGCAATGAAATGTCATTGTTAGCTTTGAGTTCCAAAATTAGAACTGTCTTTTAAAAGCCATCAAAGCCAATATTGAAAAAATCTGAATTGCACTTGACAATCTTACCTGTGTCACTTTTGCATTAAAGCAGGATGGATAGATGCAATAAGAGTAATATGAAATAATGACTTTTGCTTTCTAACAGAAAAGGTGTCCATAGATAAAAGGATCACTTTCCTGATCGATAGTTTTAATTGAAGGGTAAGTCTGCTAAATAAATTTTGTCAAGAACCATTCCATTCATCTTCCCTCTTCTAGTCATCTATTAAGCAAAGAAGAATACAATTTTGTCATCCAGATTTCCTGGAAAAATATCTTCTAGCATCTAGGTACAACATTTAGAGGAGGGAAAATTGAATTACATTGTATAATAATGAGAATTGGTTTTAACAGCTAACTAAACTACTTCATCTATTAAAACAGCAGGTGCACTTTCTTTTTACAGAAGCTGTTCCTGTAGAACAAAATTTTTACTACTGTTATTGATACTGTTCATGATGATGATAATTCATCTGTACTCTGTTGTGTATATGTTTTGACATCAGCTATCTCATGTCTACTTTCTCATAAGTGGGAGTTACTGGCCATTGTGTCTCACCTAAACCATAGGTCTATAATAAATGGGCGGGGTGGGGGGTTGGATTTGTTCTTTTCTTTCTTTTTTGTGTGTGTGTGTGTGTGTGTGTGTGTGTTTTAGTGTACAGAATAATAGCGAATATAAGGTCCATTCAAATGACACATCAAAAATAAAACGCCAAGAAAGGAGAAAATTTTATTCTTTCTTGTTTCTAAAAGCCATGTCTGAAAGTCAGGTTCAGGAGAAGACATCTCCACTATATCAAACCGAGTCAGGATAAACAAGAAACAAATAAAACAAAAACAAAAACAAAAACAAAAACAAAAAAAAAAAAAAAAAAAAAAAAAAAAAAAAAAAAAAAAAAAAAAAAAAAAAAAAAAAAAAAAAAAAAAAAAAAAAAAACAAAAAAAAACCAAGTAACTAAATGCAATCGAAAAAGCCTCACATTTCAATTGGTGGTAAGGAATTAGGGAACAGAATGACTTGTGGTGAAAAATCAAATCCATCTAGGCCTAATTACCTCAAGGAAGGGATTAGCTGTGAAAGCAAAGAAGCTGGAAAAGGTACTAATCTGAGAAGGTCCTCCTGAAAGTTTGGCCTGACAAAAACTCTTGCTAATGGGTGAGTTGGTTAAGTTATGGTCTCATCAACAGTAGTAACCTATAATAAAAAAAAACACACAGAAGACTGAAATCAGAATAGTACCTAGCCCAGAGAAAGAAAAAGGTTGTCCAAATAATGGACAAAAAGGATTTATTGTTTTTAGAAGAGAATTGGTGGTTGTTGGCTGAGGTCGTAAGTTCTGTTAACAAATGAATAGACTTTGCCTGATGGTTCTGAGATAGCTGTGATCAAGCTTGGAGCCATGGCCTTTACAATGGTAACAAGGTGACCCACGTGTGGGCAAAACTAAGCCAACCAACCAAAGGCTACTACTTTGTTTTCCATACATGGTTTTCCATGTATGGAAATGTTCTTAGAAAGATCTAGATAGAGAAAAAAAAAGACAGACAGACATAACTATGAGACAACCAAGAGACAACCATGAGAAAAAAATGAAAGAAACTGAAGCAGGAGAGAGAAGGAGAACCATGAGAAAGCTATGAAAGACAGCCATGCAAAAGAACCCTGGACCTTAACTATGTGTGTATGTGTTTGTGGCATGCAAGATATAGAGATGTAAAAATTAATATGAATAAAAGTCTTCAGTTAAGTCTCCGAGACTAATAATAACTAAAGATATAAAAAACTGTAACACCACAGGTGGTGTATATTTTCATTACTTCATTTGACTCTAAAGTCTCTATTTTTGTTGCTCCAAATAACATTATTTACATTCTGTCTTCATCTTACCAAAAAGTGATCTAATAGATTTAGATGCCTAGTTTTAGAGGCCTTAGAATATCCCATCTGATGGTGCTGCTTGCCAACAGGAGGAAGAGAAAAATTACAAGAAGAGAAAAGTAAAAGGAGAAGTGTCATAGTTACAGGGGCTGGGACTGTTTTATCACTATGAGGGTATAACCAAAAACGGTGTATTCCATACCCTCTATGTCATTCCTGATGGGCTGTTAATGATAAATCATTTGGCAACAGCTCACCAGAGCACACTTCACACCCCAGGCCACAAAAGATAAGAGATCTGGGGAGACATTAACACCTCCACACCCAGCTGGAGGCGTCCTCCCTGCTAATGGGCCCAGCTACACTGACCCACATCATCAAAGGATCCAAAATATCCCAGGACTCACAGAGATAAAACAACTATTGTGAACTGCCTGCCCTGGGGGAGGTACTGGGGATATATAATCCTTGGAGTTTGAGACTGGGCAATCTCATTGGACCACACGAGGGAACAGAATTCCAGCAGGACTGTGGCTGCCACTCTTGAGGAGGCTGCTATCATTTCTTCAACAGACCATCATCCCAAATTCTAGGTTTTTCCTTTCCTTCTGCCCTGTAGCCATGAGCACCACGCAGTGCTGGGACAGGAGCTCACAAGCACCGTGCTGTTCTGTCCCAGGGGGGCTGGGTTGTACTTTGTTCTTGTGATCAAAGCAGTTGTTATCTTGTATCACTGTATGTATTGTGATCTTTTTAGTAAAAATGTAGCTCTGACTTGTGCTCTCTCCAAACCGAGTTCATTTCTCCTGCCAGTTTATTCCTAAACCAGCACAACAAGAAGGAGAAAAATAGAAAAGTAGTAGGCAAGATATGTTCATCTCTCACCTCTTCCTTTCTTCTCTTAACAGAGTCCAGTTTTCCTGTCATCATGCTGATTTCTCCTCAAAAACAAATGCTCTTCTTCTAGAGGGATTAGCCACGTAGATAATTACCTACAAGACTTGAAATCTCTTTCATAGTAGGCTCCCCTTAGCTTCTGGGAGACATAGAATGAACACCTACTTTTATTTTCAATTTTTACCTACCTTACTCTCTGAACAGATCACTGCAGACCAAAGTAAGCATAAGAAACAGCAGTTAAAGATTAGAGATGTGTTCGTGACAGAGGGTCCATAAGAGGCAAAATATAAGTCTCATCTGTCACAAGAATTCAGGCTGTGTATGATGTCATTCAGGAAATCACTAGATATATATTTTTGTAATTAAGTCACTGAGCTTCTAGAATGTTGGTTTGGTTAACATTTAATCACCTTTTAATTTTTGAAATCTATTTTTTTTTTTTTTTTTAAGGAAGACTGTGAGAAAAGCCAAAAAGTCACTGACTATACCTTGGCAAAGGAAATAACTGTAAAATCTAACAAATACCATAATAAAATGCAAATAGCTTGAAAAATATATAATTTTAAGAACAGCATAGAAGAAAAGAAGACCTTATTTTCTGTAGAGAATTTCTTGTGCATTGAGGTATAGACAGTTTTATAGGTAAAGCAACAAGCTTTGCACACAAGCAAAGTGAAACAAGGAATTTGTTCAACCCCTCCCATGGGCTGTTCAGCTGTTACCAGGAAAGAAGGGCTTTGCGAAGCATAGTGGTGACTTGGGGAGACAAATAGCATCACTGCAAATGCCTCTGCCCCCTTCATTCTTCTCCCCTCAGCTTTATATGCAAAGTATGATGCAACTAGTATTGAATATTCCTTTGGTAATTTGGAGGCAACTGTTCTGACTGTGTCCCCTTTTTCTGCATTGCCAGTCTGCTCACCAATGTGGTGGGGTGAGAGACAGAAAAGTCCTTGGCTCTGTGTAAGCCCTGCTCAGCAATAACTAAACATTCCTGGGTTATCAATGCTGTTTCCAGCACAAAATCAAAACACAACCCCAAACTGTCACTCACAATATTTTTGTCTCTAGACTTGTCCTCCAATAAATGCGACTTAAGTATAATTATATTTCATTTACATCTCAGAAGAAATAGGGAAGCAGAATAACTAATGTCACTGAAGCTCTCAGATGCTCTGGTGGTAAATAAAATAGGAATATCTGCAAAGAAATTAGAACTCTGTACTAACTTTTTCATACGCTTTAATAACTGATAGAACTGTTCTAGATTGTCTGGGACAAAGTAAAAAAAAAAGGGGGGGGCTTGAAGGATAGCAAAGACACATGAAAAGTTATATTTTAGATTACATGAAATAAACTTCCACATTTCACCATGTGTTGCAATATCTAATACAAATTTAAGAGAGTACGGTTTCTTTTTATGGTTATTTTTCTGGTCCATATTTCAAGGAACAGAAAATGCTACAGGCAAATCAAGTGAGTCCTGTATTGCAGATACATGCATTTGAGATGATTCCATTGAGATTAAATGGATGGTTCAAACTCTTCAAAATACTTATTAAGTTCCTCCAACAAATGCAAAGCAGAAAATACAATGTCTCAAATCTGTGAGAACTTAATATTAGTTGTTGTATTGTATTGTTATCATTGTATTTTCTTAGACTTTTTATCTTCATATATGCACAAATGTGGCAGGATTCTATTCTGTACAAAGTCATAGCTTTTTTTTTTTACATACTAACTTTCTAATGAAAACATTATGGAAGACATGAAAACGTCTCATTTGAAAAAAAAAATTGTATGTAGTTTTGCACTTTCATTTCTGCAGGTGGCAGAAATTTCAACGTATTTTGTCAGAACCTGTGATTTGAATTAGATGCAACCAGAAACATCAATAACATAATCAGTACAAAGATGTACCAGTTTGCTTCTTTAGAAATGGGAATATTCCATTGTATACCACAGGGTTACCGTAAGTAATAAGACATAAACCCTTAAGTACTGCTGATTATGATGGATTGATCTCATCCATCAGGAAATGCCAAGGAGGGGACAAAGCTAATGTCTGCTGTGAACATCCAGCTAACTTGTACCAAAATTGACAGATGGTGTATTTGGCCTACAAGAGCATTTTAGCACCATATATAAGAGAGAACAAGCATTTATAACTCACTACACTCTTTAACATCATGATCCATGAACATTTTGGTGGAATTTTTTAAGTTATTATAACTGCCTACTTCACTACCTTTAAACTAATTTTCTGCTTAATTAGCTCCTATCTTCATTGTTTGGTAGATAATTCAAAACCCCTGAGTGAGTGCCTTCTGATTAGAAAATCTGTTAATATTTAGTGCTTCTCATTTTAATCTTACTTTTCATATGTTCATCTATTTTATTTAAAAATTATTATTGTATTAAAAAATTATTATTTTGATTTAACTCAGCAGTTGTATGTTGTTAATACACTATCTTTATACGTGGTGAAAGAAAAGACCTAGCTGTATTAACCTTTGAACTCATTCATTTACATCTTGCTTTGCAAGAGAAGTATATGCGATCTCTTTAAAACTGAATACAGTTCTGCAGCAGTTAGAATATCTGTAACCCTTTTCTGCAATAATATTTTGCAAGATCAGACTCTCAAAGATTTGTCTACTTTCTTTTAAAAAGTAAAAATCCAAACTAAAAGCAAGAAAAAGGAATGTAAGACACCAGTATGAACACATCCTGTCAAAGACCCCTCTGAGTTATCCATTGAATCCCCATTGCCAAGGAATTTCTGTAGGGAATACTTTAATCCCATGGTGAATTGTTGTCTCTCACCACTGACAAAAAACTGGATATGCAGAGAAGTGTCACAGACAGACAGAAAGTCATTCCCAAGAACACATTCTTCTGACCTGCTGCATCCACTCTGCCTGTATTGTTGTATTCCTGAAGAAAAATTTTGAAGAAACACAGAAATTCCCCCTAAGTAACTGACTCCATTTATTAACTGCTACCTGTTGCTCATCTCCAGTTCTGGTGTCAGAAATTGAGGTTACATTGATCAGAAAGTTCAGTAATCAGGCTGTGATCTCCATGGAGAGACTGCACGTCACCTTTTTTCCATTCCACTCTATTTGTCATGTTGGCATCTGAACTCACAGTTTTCCTAAATGTCCTCCAATTTTAGTTTCAAAAATCCCTAAGATGACATTGGCACCTGGAAAAAAAGTTGTTGGTAGAAGACATCTTCACTTTCAACTATGTTCAATTACTACAAAAATTCCTTGCATGTTTTGGTACAGGACAAACCATACTTTCCAGAGAAATTTAAGGACATTTATGAATGGCCAGGAACTATTCCCACATCTATGTGCGCCTACACTTGTGGGAGGCTAAGGAAATGTAATAACAGGGACATGTGGCTTTGCATCCTGAACAGCCTAACCTGCTGATCAGTGAATGGTTCCAGAACCATTCAATTAAGTAGTATACACTACATGTCCAGACAATAATAACAGTAGTAATATAGCATTTAAAAACTACTGTTTTGAAGAGTAGCCACAATCCTAATCGATCCTTGATTATGAGAGAAACCTTGCCAAGTATTTGGAATGATTGATACTTCTGATTTTTCCCCCCTCTATAACTGGCTTTCTGCTTCCTAGACTGAATTATAATTTGGCTTGGATTCATGAAATATCATGTATTTGTATCCTTTTTAAAATATAGTTTCCAAATGTGTCAATGTTCATTTGTAGTTTAATAGATATAAACTATCATTTTTGAATCAACACGGTCTTTAAGAACTAATATTCTAAGTGGAAAATTACACATCTTTTCAAGCAAGTAAATACGCTAAAAAATATTATCACTTTCAAAGCAATTTTCAAAGTATTAATACGAGTATCATTATCTATCAACAAGGAAATTTACACATGATTTAAAGCTGAATGCGTTTGATATGAAATGCAGGAAATCTAGATTACAGCACTCTTCTGAAACTATGGAAGGTTTTGTATTTAAGGTGCTGGAATACCTCCAAAGAGATCAAGAAGTTCATCTATTTCAGAAGCAAAAAAATGTTTGGGGTTTCTTTCAAGCAAAACTCAAGATATGAACTCAGAAGTACTTCAGCAACCACGTTTCAATTGACAAAGGATCATGCTCATGGAGTTTGTAAGAAAAAACAATTCTCCAGTTGTGGCAACTGTAACAGCAAGGATAACAGGAAGGACAGGTCTATACATTGATGCCCATTAGAAGTGGTTTGATTGTAGTTTCTAATACTCTGGGTACTTATGCCCACTGTCATAAAATAGGTTCAAACAAGGGCAGGCCCTGAGAGTACTCCTTTCCCCAATCCGATCCTCTTCATCTCTTTGACCCTTCCACCCCACTCCATATCCTAACTGCTAACCAGCCTTTAATTTTCAAAGAGATCAAATTGTTAAAGGGAAGTGAAATTATTTTGTTGTCATGACATTATGTTGTTATGCTATGCTGTATTCTTTAGACAGGACCCAATCCTTTACTGACAACCACTGCTGAAAATTCTGAATTCTTGAAAATTACTGAAAACTTTGTGAACTACTAGAATAACTTGTTTTTGTGAGATGAACTTTCATGATCCAGACTGTTCTCTTCCCACATGACTTTAGCTGATATTGCTGTTCACAAAATGGTTCCCTAATATATATTGGCAGATTCATCACTGTGAGTCTGAGTCAGCTAATTCTTCTTGGGTTAACAAATTCCAAATAATGATTAACATTGGTGGAAAATGAATATATTAATATTTTAACTACAACTCTTCCCTTTCTCCTTATAAGCATAATGATTGTTTTCCTGTTGTTGATGCTTTAATTAGATCTTAAATAAACTCTACGTTAAGTTTATCAGGGATATCTTTAAAAACTGAATATATTACCCAGGTGACAGACAGCTTTTCGCCACAAGTGCTCAAAAGTTGGTATAATTCTCTTTGTGCTTTGTATATTCTTTTGCCACATTTAAAAGTTCTTTTCAAGAAACTGAGCAGCATGAGCATTTAACTGAAAAAAAAATTAACATGATTATGTTGGCTGATGTATGTTGGCTGCAGTTTTAGCTAACAAGGAAATTTAAAGCTATACTGTATTTTGAAGAAGAATCCAGCAAATAATTTGGCAAAAAATACATTTTATCCAGATTCATAGAAAACAAAAGTTCTGGACATTAAATAGATAGAAAAAGAAAGGCTGATGCTTTATTAAATTTGAGCATATTTAAAAATTATACAAGATACTGCTCCCCAACATCTCAGTCTTTTCTGCTTCTTATTGGCTTACAATAGAACCACAAATCCTTAAATCTTTATCCATTAGTCTTATCAGCTCTACGATAATGCATGCAATTTCACAAATAGCTAGTTCCACATCAGTTTTTGCCTTGTCATTGAATGAAATTTATAATGATAGACAATCTTAATTTAGAGGTGTCTAAAATGTCTCAGATCCCTATATAAGTTATTACATTGACTGGTTGCTTTTATTGTTAAAAATGAAAGTTTTTGTGGTTTTTTTTCCCCTTAGTCTTATTTTCTGCCTTTGGAAAATAGAACCACTTTTTTTCTGCTGAATTAAAGACACTACATCCAGTTCTCTCCCTAGGCAGGTACTTAATGGAAAGTTATCTCTTTGTCATCACCAGGATTAGGTAAAAAGGTTGAGCTCAGTAATTGTTACTAGAGCTTGAATATTGTTTCTTGAAACAGAGTCAAATGAATACTGTTCAAAAAAAATTCTAATTAGATACTCCAAAGTGTAAAAAAACATCCCATCTTGATATATATTGTACATGGTGTACTCAGTAGAGGGAAAAGGTCTGATATTAAATAGCTGAGCATTTTCATACCCACTTGTAAACAAATATTTTGAAAGATTTGTCTTGCTACCTGGAAATTTATTGGCAATGCACTGATGAATGATGATTTTGTCAGGTTCCTGTTGACATCTGACCCCACTTTCACAACCCTGTGTCCAGAAAATCGTCTAAGTCAACATAACACCAGACACTCAAACATTTCATAATGCTGGTCAAAGGCATAAATGGAGAGCAAAGAAAATTCAGCGTTGTATCTCTGTGGAGCTGGAATGATGAAGCTGACCTTTTTAACTCCACATTAACTGACCTTTTTCACTCCACATTTCTTTTCTTTATATTTTATTAATTTGCAAGTCTATTGTTTTGGGGTTTGGGGGGGCTTGGGGGGGGCAGTTCAAAAAATTGAAGTAGAGACGTATTGCTTAATAAATGTACCTGAAGTCACGTAAAAATGCCCAAACTCTAACTACTTTGCCTCACAAATTTGTTTATAGAAGCTCAGAATAGATTTAGGTCCTGCTGATACAAGCAGTACAGAGATCACAATAGCAGTGTGATATGAGACTTCTGTTTTAGGCTCTTCTGTTTTGCAGGCATCTTACTTAAACAATGTCACAACATGAAGATTTCTATTCTTCATTTAGTCCTTGAATACTGTTGGTGAAATTGAAGATTCATCAGAATTGATGTTTCCTTGTGTATGGTTTCTTTTTCTATAAAGAATACTTTTTATGTTCAGTCAATTTTATTACAAGTTTTTATGGTATGATACAAAGAGTAACATAAAGTTTACTACCAAGCTTCAGACTAAAGTTCAAGGATGGTAATGAAAAGATAATACAAAGAATCTACAGGTGACCAGGGGTGAATGCCAATTCAAGGCCTGTCTGCTGCTTTGGTAAAAAGTTCTTTGTGAAAATGATAATCTAAATAGACTTTGTCAGAGAACTGACTTGTGCAGAAATCTGGTGCAGCATATGTGAATGAAATGGAAAAAAAAAGGAAAAAGGTATGGAGCTGATACAGTCTAAATCATGCTGTTCTTCTAGGTAGGATAGTCTTAGGAGTTAACCCTGTGTCAGAGGCCTTAAATACCATTTCACAGGAATTGCTCTGTCTAGGATTTACAGTTAGACTGTGTTGTGGTTTTAAGTAGCCAGAGTTTTTATTAGCTGGGAGGGCTATGAGAGAGGCTTCTTTAAGAAGCTGCTGGAAATTTCTTAGCTCCAAGCTAGCCAAGGTCAGTTGGTAATGCCTCTGTGATAACATATATAAGAAAGGGGGGAAAAAAAACTAGGGAGAACATCATGGCCACTTAAGAGAGAGGAGAGTGAGAATTTAGATTAACACCAAGGTCGAAGAGAAGGAGAAAGAGAAGATGCCTTAAACACTGGAATAGGGCCCCAGCAACCCATGGGGTAACCATAGGGCGTGAAAATTCACCTGCAAAACCCATGGAAGACTGGACGACTCCACGCTGGAGCAGATAATGCCTCTGGAAAAAGAGAGGCTGTGATCCTGTGGGATATTTGATGTCCATGTTTGGAGCAGGGAGCCTGATAGAGTCCAGTGGGCCGTGGGAAGAAGAGACCCACACTGGAGCAGCCGAGCACCATTTCTTGGGAGGACTGGTGGCTTGGAAGAACCTACACTGAAGCAATCAAGCAGCACCTGAATGTCGCTGTTGAGGCAGACGAAGCGACATGAAGTCACCTCTTTCGAGGAAGATGAAGAACTGGTTTATTGTGCCAAAAGTATAAGTGAATATACAGATCAGAAAGCCAGTATACTTTGATACAATTGGCTCAAGGTTGTTTTTCACAATTAGCATTGGTTAAGACCATCACCACCCTCTGCACTGTCCAACACTCGACCCTCACAGTGGTCAGTTCTGTCCCATGTTTACTAAACATATTTCGGGACATTCCAGCTGCATCCTCCCTATCTCCCGGGTGGACAAGAATAGCTTCTCAAGGGTACACAGGAATGCTGTCAAGGTCGGGAGCGTCTTCTATGTTGATAACAGACCAGCTGTTATCCCTGACACCTGAATGACTTCACCTATGGTAAAGTGACTTATGTGACAACAATACCTGAAAAGCTGTTGTCAGTAATAAAATCTGAGAAGCAGTTTGTAACAGACTGTTTTCAGAAGAAACCCCCCACAGGAAAAAGCATGGGGTTGGACTTCTCTTTGAAATCAGTGGTGGGAACAGCCTCTAATCATAACCACCCCACTCCTGCCTTCCTGTGCTGCTGAGAGAAGGAGAAAGATCTTTGAAAGAGGAAGGAATGGGGGGAGAAAGGTGTCCGTAACACCTATCAAACTTCTCATTCTTAAACTCTTAAGCTCTGATTGTAGTAGTAGTAGCAATGAATAATTAATACTCTAAGTTAGAGCCTGTTTTGCTTGTGAAATAGTTAATAAGCAGTTGCTTGTAATCCTTATCACAAAAGTTGAGGGTTTTTTCCTTTTCTCTGAGAAATTTTGGATGTGTGTGTGGGCTCTTGGCATTCAGCCGGAGTCAAACCATAACAGACTGAACATCTGACTCGATATCTAATATGTAGAAAAGGTACTGTCAAGTAATTTAGTAGTTGGAAAAATCATTATTCTTTAAAAAGAGGAAAGTATGATTCAGGGTTTTTTAACCTGTGGCAAATATAGCTGTATTTGTTAGAATAGAATGTTATTATTCTGTGTCATAAGAAAATGTGCCATAATCTGACAGGTTATTTAACCATATGCATCTGGGAATTTCCAGGTCATTATTTAAAACATAAAAGAAATTGTAACAAGAAATATTAGTGATGCCTTTTCTTATTTTCATCATATAACAAATAGAATTTAGTGTGCCCTAAAAGCTATATGATAATACAGAACTAAATTTCAGAGACCCTATTCATTGAGGGATTTTTTTATGGCATTAAAATTAAATTTTAAATTTAAGTAGCCTTGAAAATAAATTTCCTGTGCTTGATATATATATTAATGGCTATCTGGCCACTAATATTTGAAGAGTAGAATGGTATAAAAAATTCCATGTTACTCTTAATTTCAAGGAAGGCTCACATGTATTCTCTATTCTCAAATAGCAATGGACAGAAAACAGGTTTGTTTTAGATTTCTTTAAATGAAGAAATTTAAAGACTTTCTGCAATTTCCATAAAAATAGCACTTCTTGTAATAAATTTTTTTATTTTACTCCTGTGTTTTCCCTACAGTCCATCTCAGTTCATCCCCACTGGGTTTTTTCTTTGGGGAGGTGTTATTTTTGTTGGGTTTTGGTTTGGTTCTTTTTGTTTGGGTTTTTTTTTCTATTTATTTTGGATATAAAATGTACATTTCAAAATAAGAAGTAATTCTTTTTTTTATGTTTTGCTTGTTGGTGTTCATGTTTTGAAAATATTTGAATGGAATGTATTAAGCATTTACAACTTTATACAAAATATTCTTAAGTTGGAAATGTACTGAACAATTTTTAATAAGTGAAAAGAAATGCTTCAATTTTTTAATCACCTCTAATGAAATTTAATTATTAACATATTTTGCAATAGTTTTCTCATCTGAAAATATGTTCATCAATGTCAGTCAAATACAATCCAAGAAAACCCCACCATCTTTCAAGACATCTGTGCATCCCATAAAGGTCAATGGGATTAAGGTTATGGACTATCATTACGATAAAAATGGCAACTTGAGAAAGTCGTATTTTTTTCATTCTGCTCAGTTGGACTGAGGTCTCCAGTTGCTTCCTCTGTGTGCTCTCTATTTCCTGACAAAATAAGGGGCCAACATTTTTTTTCAAGTGCAGATTTGCTTCATTGTCATTGTGACATTTAAAAGGCAATAGCCATTTTTAAAATAGCATTTTAACAAACAGAAAATCTGATCTCATGTTGTGAACAATTGCTGAGAAAAAGCCTTTTTTTACTAGGTGCTTCTATTAGAGGAAAATTTGAATCATTAATCTCTAGCAACAAAGAAAAAAATCAAAGAGTGGAAAAGTAGTAATTTGTTTGGCAAAAATTTATGTTGCAATTTATGTGCTTCCTAGAAGCAAGAAAAAGGAAAATACGGTGTGCCTACATGGATTAAAGTGAATGTAGAAAAGAAGGAAGACACACAGTGTATATTTCTTCAGGGATTCAATTAATTACAATTAAATTTGGTAGAGGATCAGAGGAATATTATTCAGCAGTGACACAGAAAGAAGAAAATTTTAAAAATCCAGAAGTTATGCAGTATAATCTAGTTTGAGGCCACAAAATGCTCTTGGCAATGTGTGTTTACTAAATAGTGTAGCTACACAGAAAAGTTAGGAGTGCTTATGTGAATGCAATGGTATTCCATACTTTAATAGCATTAGCTTCCTTTGAATTCCATAAAAAGTATTGTCTTCCTTAAGTGAGAATTTGTATAGTTTATAGTTTTTTCTATGTGAACTTAAACACAATATTCTTAGAAATGAAACCCATCCTAAATGATCTCTCAGACTTACCTTTTCCTTCACTTGAGGGCATAGTTGATCCAAAAGTTCTTGTTTGTATAAAAAGTTTTAGAAGCAAAGATTCTTTGTCAGTTGTGGCAGAATTGAAGACTCTCAATTATTATTAGAAGTTATTACTCAATTATTATTAGAAAGCAGTTTTTGGGTGGATTTATTTAAGATAGTGTTTGTAGAAAATGGCAGGCTAGGCCTTAACGTATGAAGATGCAATTTTGCAAACAAGGAAAAACATTGGAGCATGGCAGGAGGTCCCACTGAAGGAATATAGTTCCTTTTTGCTGGGATTTTGCCTAATGGTGCTGCTTCCTTAAACATCAACAGTGTATTAATCATAGGAAAGAGTACAGGTTGCGGATCAGGTCTGCTGGCTCCTCTCTGGTGACTTCACATAAAGGATGTTCCTCTCATCCAAGTAATTCAGAAGGTGACAAATATTACAGATTCTGAATTTATGTGAATGCTTGCTTCCTGTTTATTAACTCATCAATCTTGTGAGAAATAAAAGGACCAACAGCGAGGCAAGTGGGCTTTTCTTATCCTGTCAACTCAACGGGGTGTAAAAATAATCAATATCTATGATTACTAAATCCTTCCAGGATATTTTAACCCTTCTTTAGTAGTCTGCTTCTATGACTTACAAGTTGATCAAATCCAAAACTAATTAGAAAGAGTGAAGTTTTAATTACTGCACTGATGTCTTTCATTTATTTCTCAGTCTTACTAGAATTGGTTCTGTCATAACAGCAGTCTGAGTGTTCTTTACCTTTTTTAATTTGACGATTAATAGAGCTCACTCTGTAGAAAAGCATAAGTAGAGCAGATAAGCATAAAATGTGCAGAGATGCCCTGAGAGTGAACAAATATTTTTTACCATGCAAGTTTATTTTTTATTTTTGATTTTGATTTACCTACATTTGTCTGTGTGTATGTATTTTCACATTATTTTAAGAAAAAGTAAAAGTATCTATGAGCAACAAAGACTTTTAAAGCTTCAGGGCTCAGTGTGAGTAAATTTTCCAAGAACATTCAAAATGTGAAAAAAAAAGTAACTTCCTGAATTTTTGAGAGAAAAATTAAATTCATGTATGTATTATATTCTGAAAATTAAGATGTAAAAAGGACAAATCTTTATTTTATTCCCATTTTGCTTAACTTCTAAAAATATATTTTGAGAAGGATCCTTGAAAAATATGATAAACATGATTTTTCTAATTCATTTATACTCTCTGATTAAAGTAGTCTTCTTTTTCATTTTTATCATGCAGGAAAAGAGAATCCAAGTTTGTTTTGAAAATCATTCTTTAAGATGAACAGACACTAGCTCAACAAGTTTAATGGTGGATTTTATTCTGAATAATTATCAGCTAGGAGTATATTTAAATAAATTACTGCAGATGCTATTTTAGGTAGATAGTAATTTAGTGCTTTCAAATTTAAAATACAAACTTTGTGGGTAGCTTTTCACAGACACTTGCAAAGATTAAATTTTGAACTCTGGATGAAAAAACCCCTGTTGATTTCCAAAAATAATATCTGGTTGCCTTTTTCATGCCATTCTCATTTTCTGGAGTGACTTACACTTGTCAGGTTTTGAGTAAACAATTTGTTCAACACAGGTACCTTAAATTAGCTGTTAACATTAATGTGGATTTTGAGTCAGAACTTATTATAAGAATATCATTTGTCAAATTAATACAGTTATTTCTGTAAATAGAATAATATGCTTAATAAAGGCTTTTTAAACAATTGTATTTGCAAGTAATTTTTTGTTTTAGACCTTACATACAGTAGTGACAGTTTATAACCTAAAATTTATGTGCCAGAGGATGACCAAACAACCAATTGGAAGATTTATGGAAATTTTTTTCACATAAAATATTTGACTTTTTGATCACTGTAGAAGTTATTAATGAGTATTTGTTATGTATACACTTGATAACTAGAAAGAGTAACTAGTGGCTGAAAGTCCAAAGGACAAACACTTCACAATGTTGTGAGAAAGACTAAGAGTTTATTCAAACTCTAAGACCATGACTATGGCTTGATACCAAAATGTCATTCACACAGGCTACCATCCAAAATCTATATATTTCAGATGTCAGACTGACCCACTGAGATGGAAGATTTGTTGGAGATTTTATGTAGAGCCCTGTTGTGAGTAGAATTACTCATTTTATATTGAAAAATATTTTCAGTGGCAATCTTAGGTATAGACGAAGTCCTCTATTAAGGTTATTGTTTTCCTACCTCTGTATATAATTTTAAAGCTCCTATGAACAGAAAAATAAGATTTTGTATGTTTTATTATGATCTTTCTCACATTTGAAAAGTGCTCCTCTATTTCCCTACTGTTTCAAACAGCTTTGCTCAGAAAAATACTGATGAAATTGTGTCTGGGCCAAAATGCTTTTAATTATGTAATTCAGTAATCTACTATAGAAACAACTTAAAAATATATATGCTGAGGACTGAAGAACAAAGTATTTAGAGTTGGATGGAGCTGTTTTCATAATTTTTTAATTTTTGGAAATTTTTGTTTCAAAACTTAAGGCAGTTGTCTTGATTTCACAGACAGAACAACTTTTTCATAAATTATAAATAATATAAATAGGAAGAAAGCAAGTAAGTCTGATAGGAGAGAGATGAGATTGTGTAAGTCTTAATCACAAATATGTCTGTTTCAAAAATATAAAACTGTCTGCCCATCTTAAAGTCTTAAAGTTACTTTATGAAGCATGGGCATATCCGTGCAGATAAATATTAAAACAGCAGAAAAAAATTGCATGCACTGCTCCAACAAGAGACTCACTGTGGGTCAGAAGTGAAAAACACTCCTCGAAATAGCTAACAGGTCACGGAGGTGGATACATATCAAATGCATAGTGCTTGCCTTCAGGGACTTTTTACAGCACTAGTGTTATGGTTTGACTCTGGCTAAAATGCCGAGGGCCCACACATAGATCCAAAATTTCTCAGAGGAGGGAAAAAAAACCTTGACTATTGTGATAAGGATTACAAGCAACTGTTTATTAACTATTTCACAAGCAAAACAGGCTCTAACTTAGAATATTAAGTATTAAGTACTACTACTACTACTACTACTATAATCAGAGCTTAAGAGTTTAAGAGTGAGAAGTTCGATAGATGTTAGACACCTTTCTCCCCCTACCCCTCCCTTTTAAGATTCTTCACGTTCCCCCAACAGCATGGGAATGTGGGTGTTGGGGGGAGGTTACAGTCAGAGGTTTTCTTTGCTGCTGTTCAGAAGAGAGAGAGTCCCACTCCAGCTTTCCTCATGGGGTCTTCTCCATGGAAACAGTCTGTTGCAAACTGCTTCTTAGCGGATTTGTTACTAACAACAGCTTTTTCAGGTATTGTTTTCACGTAAGTCACTTTACCATAGGTGCAGTCATTCACGTGCCAGCTGCTTGGCTGCTTCAGTGTGGGTTCTTACAGGCCACCAGTCCTCCCAAGAAATGCTGCTCTGCTACTCAGCATGGGTCTCTTCTTCCCACGGCCCACAGGACTCTATCAGGCCCCTCTGCTCCAGACGCAGACATCCAATGTCCCACAGCACTTTTCTGCTCCAGCATGGAAATCTTCCAATCTTTCCATGGGTGTGCATACGAGTCTTTGCTCCTATGATCCTCCACAGCTTGCTGGGGCCCTATTCCAGCATTTAAGGCATCTTCTCTTTCTCCTCTCTCCGACCTTGGTGCTAATCAAACTTCTCACCTTCCTTTCTCTTAAGCCACCATGATGTTCTGCCTAGCTTTTTTTCCTTCTCCTTCTTAAATATGTTATCACAGAGGCGTTAGCAGTCAACCTTGGGCTAGCTTAGAGCAGAGAAAAACTCCAGCAGCTTCTTAAAGAAGCCTCTCTTCTAGCCCCCCCCCAGCTAATAAAAAACTCTGGCTACTTAAAACCACGACAACTAGGGAGAAACTCAGCATTCTGCTTTACTTCAGGAGCCTTCTTGGGTTCAAAGGACTCCACTGGCTTAACTTACTGTTTCTGGAATCAACATACATAGCAAAATCAATACAGACTGCAAAACTGTGCAGAAAATAGCATTAGACTCTTCCATGATTTCTCAATTAATTTTCTTTTACTTTGACCATAAATGTGACATTTTTCTATGTATATAAATGTATGTATGTGTGTGTAGAGAGAGAGTAATTTAGTACTAATAGTTTTAGCTCCAGCCACTACTAAATGAGACCAACAAAAATTCTGACCTTTTTTAATGTTTAAGTAAAAATTTAAGGATCAAAATCAGATTCTGAATTATCATTAAATAAAAAATTCCATATGTTTTTGTTTCAGGTGTAACGGTTTGGGACAAATATATTCAGAGGGATAAATATTCTCTGATTAAAAAGCAGGCCACAGTCACCCTACTCCACCAGGTTCAGGAAAAAGAAATATTCCCTTGAAGGAAAGTGAAGAAAATACAAAACTATTTATTTAAGAAACACACAGGAAAAGAATAATAATAATGCTAAACAATAAAATCTCTCGCCGTGGAGAGAAAACCTGGGAAATTTAGAGTTCTTCTCTCCTTTGGTCCTCTCTCTCCTTGCAGCTGGGTTGGCTCCAGGCCTGGAGGCCAGTGGAAAATGTCTTCCAGTTGAGGCCTGGATGTTCTGGTGTTCCAAAATAAGTCCAGAAGGGAAAAAAAGAAACCAAAAAAATCCTGGAAAATACAGGAGTTTAGCTCT
>WEIV01027500.1:0-15128 GCA_013390005.1 Calyptomena viridis | reverse complement strand
ATTATTATTTTATAATTTGTTTATTTTTGCATTGGTTGTACCTTGTCCTAGGTGAAAAATTCCAGGTATCTTACAGAAATTATTGGATTGCTCAGAGAAGTAGGTATTTCTTAAAGATGATTACAAAAACTGACCTTAATGAATTTAACTCTAGCTAAGCAGAGTTATGCTGCATTGATACAAAGCTAATGGTGAGAGTGTAATCATAACCAAAACCCCATGGACATTTGTCTAAAGCACAAACTGGGAAAATAAAGAAGCAGTGAATTCCTGCTCAGGGAGAGGAGTCCTTCCTCTCCTCCAGTGTGGGGTCCCTCTCACAGGAGACAGTCCTCCAAGAACTTCCCCAGTATGAGTCCTTCCCATGGACTACAGTTCCTCATTAACTGCTCCAAGGTGGATCCCTTTCGTGGGGTGCAGTTCTTCAGGCATAGGCTGCTTCACTGTGGGTCTCCCACAGGGTCACAAGTCCTACAAGGCAACCTGCTCTAGCCTGGACTACTCTCTCCAAGGGTCAGTAGGTCACTTCCAGGAACTTTCTCCAGCACAGGCTTCACACAGGGTCAGTTTTTCAGGCATTCACCTGCTCCAATGTGGGGCTCCTCCATGGGCTGTGAGTGTCTGAGACACTGTGATCCTCCATGGGCTGCAGGGGCACCATGGTCTTCACCAGTGGCTGCAGGGGAACCTCAGCTCTGGCTTGGGTGCCTGGAGCGCCTCCTCCCCCTCCTCCACCGACCTTGGTGTCTGCAGAGTTTTTCCTTGCATATGCTTACTTCTCTCTTCTCTGGACTCAGTTACTTCCGTGCAATAATTTTTTTCCTTCTTAAATATGTTATCACAGAGACATTACTGCCAATCCTGATTGGCTTTGCCTTGGTCAGAGTCAGGTCCATTGGAGCTGACTGGTGTTGGCTCTGTTGGACACGGGGGAAGCTTCTGACAGCTTCTACTAGAAGACCCCCCCCGTAGTTCCCCCTGCGCTGATATCAAAACCTGTCACGCAAACCCAATACAATGGTCTACAGTGAGCCTCTCATACATTGACAAACACAGTTGTCTGTCACCTTTTTAGGATACACAATAAAGTTAATAGTGAAAACAGTTATACAAACAAAACTTCTACTAAAAGTATTGAAAGGATACACTCTGTTTTCATTCATTTTTGAAAAATCAAAATCACAGCTCTGTGGGATGAATAAAGATAACTTCTGAAAAAAATCCCAATAAACCAACAAACTCCCATTCAGTCATTAAACAAAAGGCAGCAGTGATTTCATAATAATAACAAAGCAAACTTAAAAGAGGCATCAATCAAAGAATGTCTTAGATAAGATTGCAATTATTTATGTACAGCATACAGTAAAATTACTCATATGGTCTTAAAGAAGGACCATATTAATTTGGACAAGGAATAAAATTTGTACAATGATTACTATATCCTGATATAGAAAACAAGTCAAGATAATTTCACAATATCATCAATGTGCTCTGTATGCCAATGAATCTACACATACCTGTTTCTTTGTGTGAACCATCACAAGGTTCATGGTTTTATGAGTATTCAGTAGACCAAATGTAACTGTTTCATGTGCATAATGGGTTAAATTATTCTGAAAAAATGAACTTTTTAAAATGTATGGGGATTATTTTTGCCACTGAAATATTTAATATTTACAAGAATTATTTCAGTAGCAGAAAGATGATAAAAATCAAAGTCTACTTCCTTCACTTTTATTTTTAATATGTATAGAGAGAAGAACTAGAGGAAACTATTTCTTTCTCTTAGCAGATTTCATGATTAAAAATACTTACATGGCCTTGCAAGGCAAATTGGCTTGTATCTTACAAGTCAAAGCTGTCTTTTAGCTCAAATGTAATGCTTTAAAAAATGGTACAGGTTCCATCTGTGGTTTTGATTTGCTCTCTTCTAAAAAAATCTGTTGTCACTTCAATTTAGAATGTTGCCTTGCAGTTTTATCACAAAATATTCACACGCAGCAGTCCCCTATGTCAGTTAATTTATGCATACAGATGCTAGTACACACACACATGCACACACACACACACGCACACACTCTGGCTGAGGTCTACACCAAGGCACACATTTTATACACTTCATCACGTCTACAAGATAGGAGTAAGAATTAATTCTGGCAATTATTTATCCTAAAGCGTAGACTCAGACTTGTCACATGGAATTTTGCATGTCTTCTTGACTAGTGTCACAACCAAAGCGCTAATTTTCTATTCAACACTCAGCAAATCAACAGGTTAGGAGAAGATTACGGATAATGCAAAAGGTGATTTTTAATCTTGTATCTTGAAGCTAAACTAATTTTACTGAAACTTCCAGTTGTGAGAAAAGCATAGCACAAATTCAATGAGTTTAATGTGTTGATGTATTGGAGATGCATTTAGTACGCTATACATTCTAAGTGTATCTGGATTGCTACAGTATGGTAATTGATACGCTTTTGATGTATTATATGACCTACAGGACTGCCTTGCAGTTCTCCAGAATGTTTTACAATTATAGCATATCCTCTATTTCAGGCTCACTGTTGAGGGAATTGTACAGCATATGCATTAATGACATGGACACACATTTTTCATGGAGCTTTGCAGAGAAAAACATTAATGCATCATGTATGCATTCATGTGACTCAGGTGCAATCACCCATAACCCTTTTCCACCTTGTGGTTTTTGTTTGTTTCTGCCTTTCATTTAACCTCTTATGAGATTAGATTACAACTTAATCTTTCATATATTAGATGTTCACTTCTTTTAATTACTATTATGACAACACAGCCATTCCTTTTCTTTTAATCAGTAATTGGCCTCAATTACATTATAATTTTTCACTGTCTAAATCCACCTGTTTTATTAGAGTACAGTGAACCAATTTAGCATCCTTTCAATGAAACACATTTAATACCTTGAAAAATGCATCTTCAGTACTGGATGTTCGAGTTTAAGATTTAGACGTAAAAATACTACAGCTGGGCACCTCCCTCACCCACTAAATGGATAAAGCTGCATTTAAACTTAGGAAACTGTGCACATGACAGATTGTTGCTATGGTAGTAATGCTGTTCTTTCTCATCAAACCTTTCCTTTATGTGCTAGGTTGCATTTTGTTTGCAATTTCTTCTATTTCTTTGTCAGTTCTTGGAATTATATCACAGTAAAAAATAATTTTAATCAAGATTTTCCGCTGATGAAATAGGGATATATGGATGTTATATTGTAATTCTATTAGCAATTCTATTGACAAGAGTTTCTACCTGTTTGTTCTTCGTCACAAACAATTAAAATTTGCACAGAATAATTCCATCATACATTAAGGCATTTCTCAATTCTCCCATTGTATTTTTTAACTCTGAAGACCAAAAAGAAAAAAAATACATTTTCTAGTTTGAAAGTAAGGCCCCAGCTGGCAACACCATCAAACCATGAAGTATGCCACAAATACAGATGAGGAGAGCTATTACAGACTGGCGTAATCACAGTCATCACCTTCCCTTTTTTCCTTTTCCTCTTATCATTTGAGAATACAGAAGCCTCTTCCTAAAGCAATGTCCACATACTGTTGAAGCGTTTTAAATGTAGATATGTTGCTTAGGTGTCTACCCCTCACTGAGTGCTTTCTAGAGGAATGTAAATATTCATGATGACCCAGGTGCAATAGACCACAACTGCCTTGCACAGGTGTATGCCTTTGAGGCACAAGATAGGATTGTGGTCCTGCCATAGCAGGATGTGATTTTTCCCTTTATAAGAGCTGATCATCAAGATCGTTAGTGATCAAAGTAAAGGAATCTAAGGAAAGCAAATTTTGTTAAGTGGTTTTTTGGTTTGGTTTTGTTTTGTTTTGTTTTTTTTTTTATGATCAGCATGAAATTACATGTGAGCAACAACCAGTTCTAAATTACCCTGCAGAGTATTTTAGAGATACATTTCCTCAACCTATCTTTCATACAACAAATAGGTTTTTAAGAAAAAACAAAATTCTTTTAGAAATAGATCCATTAAAAAAATACAATTACATTTTTGACATGTTCACTAACAAAAGCGTCTCTTAGGCTACGTGGACATAGCCATCTATAGGCCTTTTGCAAACCAGTTAGCCATAAGCCATAAGCTGAAATGCCTGACACTATCAAAGCTGTGTATGAATGTCTCTTTCTTTCAAGTATGTTACTTAAAGTATGTTATATTATGTTGTGTGTGTTTCATTTAAAGTATATTATGTTATCTTTATGTTATCAAATGGGACTTTCATGGAGCATCATTCTGATGCTCTCGGTTAACTGAAAATCTCTAATATATATAAATTATCATATTTTGCTAGAATTGTTGCTTGTGAATTCCTTTTTTTGCTGATGTTTCTGCATTTGGGTGAACTGCTTTTTAAATCTTCTTTATCCAGATTTCCAAATTTTATCCAGAATGAAGTTGTAGCTTTCTTTCATACCTGATATTTTCTTTGTGTTCTGTAGCAGCAAGGAAATCTGACAAGAGCCAAGGAAATCCAAAATGAGTCAAGGAAGTCTGCCAACAGTATACTTCTTTCACTTCTCAGGATTTAGGCCCAGATCCAACCACTTGGGAATAATAATTTAAGGTTTTCCTGTTTTTTTAATAACATTTAATAAATTATTAATTAAATTGTTGGCTGCCTAGAGGTCTGGGTGCACTGCACTATGTAGTTTGTGCACTGCATGCCTTTAATTAACCTCAAAAGTTATTTTAGGAAAGCCATTCACCTACATAGCTGACAAAAATCTTATCCTACTAAATTGGCATGACAATTAAAATATTTACATGTGTTTTTACCTGGAGTAATAGACTTTTTATAGTGATTTTAGCGGGTTTTATAGCTTTCATGTGACCCCAAAACATTTTTTACTTAGGAGAGTTGCTGTAACTTTCCTGGAAGCAAAAAAGCCAACCAACCAAGGCTCATAACCATAATGGAACACAATAATTTTTCCCACCTTTTCCAGATGTAAAATGTAGAATAGACAGAAAACTCTCCACTCATAAATTATACTTTTTGTTTGTTTCCATTCATTTTTCATACCAACACATTTATGTTAAAGACATTTTATAAGATAGCTGTCTACTGCTTCTAACTTATGATGGAATGAAAGACTTTTTGATATTTCCTTTCTATAAAAATGGTATCACATCTTTTTATGAGTTAATTATTACCCTAAAGAACTTAAAGTGAGTGCCACTTATATTGTTCTATCCTCTTTACACAATCTTCTTTGATACTTGAGTCATACTATATTCAGTTGACAGAAAAGGCAATTTTGCCATTTCTCCTTCTAAATTATTGTTTTTCTACATAAGTACTTGAAACATTTTAGAATGTTATCCCTGTTGTGTGTTTTTAACTATTTTTCTCAGGGACAATGCAGGATATTTTTGTACCTCTGTCATTGCTATGAAATCCTTAGTGTTACCAAGACAGCAAGTTGAATTTTTAATTTGTAGTTCAATAAAAATCATCAATTATAAAACTAAACTTCCATTTGAACAGACAGTGAAGAGATATTATGTTTAAAATAGTGTTGCTTACAGTTCATGCCATTTTAGTGAAACTACTATCTTGTCCCCTAGAAACAACACTCAAAACACTGAAATATCTTGCAAACTTTTTGTTGTTGTCAGTAACAATATAAATTGGTAACAAAAGTAACTTCCATGTGAAAGGTTTTTTTGGCTTTCTGCTCCCTAGCATTTTGAAACAATCTTCTAAAAGTAAAAGGATCGTTCCTCAAGTGTGTTGTTTTTGCCATTTGTACATCTATTCAAACTATCTTTTTGAAAATGCTGACTGCTTCAACATCGTGACAGAATGCATATGCATTTACAGAGCCTTTATTAATTCCTCTGGGCAATGACTCACTCTTTCTTATAGTTCATCTGTAAGGATCTTATTGAAGACTTCTACTTTTAACCAGACATTTAAATATATTGAAAAATACAATTACGACTTTTTGATATTTCCTTACTCTGCATAAGAATTTTTTTATATTTCTGCATAAGAATTGCAAGCTTCCTCCTGTTGAATTAAATGCTAAAGTACCTTCTGAATTTCTGAAGCACTTCTATCAAACATAATATAACTTAATATGAAGGGCTGATTCAGACACATTTCATGTTACATAACAAAATGTACTCACTTCCCACATAATTCTACACAGTCAGTTACTCTTCCCATTGTAAATATTAGATTTTATTATATCCTTAGTATACTTTAGGATGAGACTCATAGTCTTCAGTCCTTTATGGGTCTGCTACAGAGCTTCATAGGAATTAATTTATTTTTTGTAGTTTCTGAACAGTGTGTCCTTGTTCAAGTAATAGATTGAGATAAAGTAAATTTCAGAAAGCAGAGGCGAGAAGGGGAATTTTAAGAGACACTCCAAGGATCCCCTACTTTAAACTTTCACTGTATAGACTGAGTACTTGTGTCTCTAACAGTAGTTGTTGGGTTTATTTTCTTTTTCACTTGGATATGTACCACTATCACAAAATAGAAACTATATTGTATCAGCAGCTTTAAATTTATATCACATATATGGACAAAGAAAGATATACCTCGAGCACCACATCTACCTTCACAGTTGGCAGTAGCAGCCCCATCTCCTGATTCCTTGGCAAATTATGATTAGGAAATAGAAAATCTGTTCTTCATGACAACTTTTATTCTTCTGTTATAGGAAGAATAAGGAGTCCATTCTTTATGAACATACTTCGGATTATGACCAAGTCACTTCTTACTCTGGGTAAATACATAGACTGAATTACATCCTCTTTTCAATAGACGACCTGTTTTCCAAATCTCATATTAGGTATACTTATAAATATTTTCCATTAATATATTCTTTTAATAGTGTTTGTGCTTAGTTGTCTGAGTTTTGCTTTTTACTTTCAGAATGTCTACATTTACCCAGTTAAATACAAATATAAAATAATTTTTATCAATATGACAATTGTTTTGCCACAGAATTAATGTACTATTTGCATAGGTCTAATGTCCCTGAATTATTAATGTCTTTCTTATTCCTTTTTATCTATTATTTGTACCAACACCTCACTTCCTCTGAACATGTATTAAGAAATTTATGATTATTGACCTTACTTCTTCTTCCCACAGACTTTTTTCCCCCATTGACATTTTTTGCTGCCCTTATCTATAATTTAAGTTACACCTACTGAAAAAATATTGAATTATGAAATCACAGAAAAAAACTTTTCTGAAGGGGTCTACTGAAAGTAGCATTCTGTTCGAACCTCCTCCTCAAAACCCAGCTAACCTTAAGGCTAGAACAGATTACCCAGAGTCTTATTTAGTTGCATGCTGAACACCTCCAAAGATGGAGATTCCACAGTATCTCTACACAAACCATTCTAGTGTTTAACCTTTGTCATTGTGTTTTTTTCCCTTTTTTGCCCCGACTCTTATATTTTATCAGAATTTCCTTTTGTATACCTTGTGGTCACTGTCACTTTTTCTCTCACCGTGCACTAACAAAAGCGACCAACATTCTTTTCTGTACCCTTTAGGCAGTACAAGACTGCTACTAAATTGTCCTTTAAATATTTGTTGTTCAAGCTATTCAGCCACCACTCATATCATGTGCTCTTTAGTGGCTCTTCGCTGTACTCTCTGCAGTTTGTCAGTATCTTTGACAAATGCGACACAAACCAGAAATGTGTACGCAAACATTTCTTACCTGCTTTGTTTGGTTTTCCATATATGTTTGCAGTTCAGATTCAGACTTCACACATGTGATTCATCTTCCTTTAAAAACATCTTTGCATGTTTCTCAGTCTTATTTGTCACTGCTTTTAGAGAATAGCACTGTTATAAACATACAGTCTTGATCAGTCGTATCATAGAATCATGGTTTGTGTAGGAAGGAACCTTTAAAGTTCATCTAGTCCCACCCTCTCTTCCATGGAGAGGGATACCTTCCACTAGACCAGGTTGCTCAAAGCTCCATCCAATCTGGGGCTGAACAACTCCAGTGATGGGGCATCTACAACTTCTCTGGGTAACTGTGCCAGTGACCACCCTCATTGTAAAAAGTTTCTTCCATATAACCAACCTAAATCTAGTATCTTTCAGTTTAAACCCTTTTGACCTGTCACTATGGGCCTTGGTAAAAAATTCTTTCTCAGTCTTTCTTATAAACTCCCTTCCAGTATTGAAAGACCACAAGGAGATCTTCCTGGGCCCTTTTTCAACCTAAACAACCCCAACTATCTCAACCTTTATTCTTAGGAGAGGTGCTCCAGCCCTCTCGACCTGCTCTAACAGGCCCGTGTATTTCTTGTACTGGGAGCCCCTGAACTGAACATAATCCTTGTAGGTGGGGTCTCATCAGGCTGGAGCAGAGAAGGAGAATCACTTCCCCTTGAACTGCTGGCCACACTTTTGATGCAGCCCTCCATACAATTGGCTTTCTGGGCTGCATGAGCACTTTGCCAACTGAAGTAAAATTTTTCAGCCACCAATATCCCAGAATCCTTCTCCTGAGGGCTGGTCTCAATTCTTTCATTGCCCAGCCTGTACTGGGCAATGTTGTACTGATATTGGTGATTGCCCTGACCCAAGTGCCATATTTTGCAGTTGGCCTTGTTGAACTTCATGAGGTTCACTAGGGCCCGCTCCTCAAGCCTGTCAGGGTCCCTCTGGTTGGTATCCCTTCCCTCAAGGATATTGGCTGCACCACTCAGCTTGGAGTTATCTTCAAACTCTGTCCAACTGTTTATGTCGTTATTAAACATGTTGTACATCCCAATATGACCCCTGAAGACACCACTTCTTACTGATCTTCATTTGGAGTCTGAGCCACTAACTTTAAGTCTTCGCACATGGAAATCTATCCAATTCCTTATTCATCGAATAATCCATCTCTCAAACACATATCTCTCCAATCTGGCAACAAAGATTTGATATGGAAGTCCAAGTAGGTGATTTCAGTTGAATTTTGTTGTTTGATGATGTAGTCATTCCATCATAGAAGACCAAGAAAATAATCAGGCACAATTCGCCCTGTATTAAACAATGTTGGCTGTATCTAATCACAGCTCTGTCATGTGTATGCCTTGACATAGCTTCTAGAATTATAATGGTGATGAAAGAGAGGACTGAAATAAATAGCATAATAATAATAATAATAATAATAATAATAAAGCTGGAAGAATAGTACCCTCACTGAGTAAACACTTGTATGAAAGAATTTAGCAGACTTAAGTGGTTCTGGGAATGGAAAGATGTTGTGCAACAGTTACTATTTTGAAAAAAAAAAAAAAGGTGGAGGAATTGATATTTGTCAGGGAAAAGGAATCTTTAGANCTTCTTACTGATCTTCATTTGGAGTCTGAGCCACTAACTTTAAGTCTTCGCACATGGAAATCTATCCAATTCCTTATTCATCGAATAATCCATCTCTCAAACACATATCTCTCCAATCTGGCAACAAAGATTTGATATGGAAGTCCAAGTAGGTGATTTCAGTTGAATTTTGTTGTTTGATGATGTAGTCATTCCATCATAGAAGACCAAGAAAATAATCAGGCACAATTCGCCCTGTATTAAACAATGTTGGCTGTATCTAATCACATCTCTGTCATGTGTATGCCTTGACATAGCTTCTAGAATTATAATGGTGATGAAAGAGAGGACTGAAATAAATAGCATAATAATAATAATAATAATAATAATAATAAAGCTGGAAGAATAGTACCCTCACTGAGTAAACACTTGTATGAAAGAATTTAGCAGACTTAAGTGGTTCTGGGAATGGAAAGATGTTGTGCAACAGTTACTATTTTGAAAAAAAAAAAAAGGTGGAGGAATTGATATTTGTCAGGGAAAAGGAATCTTTAGAGACAGACCACCATTCCAAATTAAATATAATATGTTGACCAGATAATTTAAAGCAAAAACTCTTGGGGAGTAAAAAAAAGGGGGGGATTAAGGCCAATCACAAAAGCAATGTGGACTCAAATTTAAAAACTGTTTTCTGATTCTTCAAATTCTACCTTTTTAGATCCTAAGGTTTAACACAAATGTCATCCTAACTAGGAATTATGGCAATATGTGAGATAGAAATTCTTTTGTTTGAAAGTGTCTGGCATTTTGGTATTCTTTTTAGTTTAATTGAAACATGGTCTAATCTCAGCAGGAGATATCAGGTAACAGATAAGCAGCAGAATCATCAGGGTCTTTCCAATTTCTTCTCTGACAACTGCATTTCAGAAGGCAAATAGCAAGCCCATGTAATTCTTGAAAGTACCCTTCTACCCACTTATTTTTGTAATGAGGGTCTAGATGCAGTTGTACTGCTGCCTTACCTGAAATAGACTGTGAGCAGTATCTGGAAATGTGTCTGACTTTCATGGTTTCTCTCATGGTTTCTGGTTCTGTAGTTATCTCAGAACAATTTCACTTGTACTTATACCTCAGGCTCAGCCACTGACCTCAGGAAATCTAATAAACTATAAAATCATATTCTACGAAGTATAAAGAAAATGTTGGCTTTTAACATCATTGTATTAGTCCTCATCCAAGGTTTTTATTGCTCCTTCATCCTCATTGATACTTCTATCCCTCCTGCTTCCGGACAGAAGCAGTCAGTAGCACAAGTCTTTCTTCTCCAGTGTCACGGGTCCCTGACAGGTGCTAACCTCCTCCAAGGGTGCATCTCCCACTCACTCACCTCCCTCACCTGCTGGTTGCCCCTGAGAACCTTGCAGGAGAGGTGGAAGTTTCCCCATCAGCACCTGCGACACAAAGAGCTGTTGTTTCACCAACCCCAGATGTCTCTCAGGCTTTTATCCCTGAGTAAGCAGCAGCTCCCTCTGGGTGGAAAACAGTCACATGAGGGCCAGGGGAACTAGCTCTAGCCATCTCCAACCAGCTCCAACTGGACAAGGCCACCCAGCCCACTAAGAGAGGATTTGACCCTGTCAGCATTGTTCAGGTGCTAGAGACCACCAGGGACAGGGAACAGTATAAAATAAGTACATATATTTCCGTATTCATGCAACATGCTTCAAGGTAGAAGAAGAAAAAAATACAGCCAAATTTAATCCCATAGTGTCTTAATTAGGAGCCATATGAGGAGTGAACTGCTGAAGTTGGGGTCAGCTCCAGGTATTGTCAGTTTAACATTTTTAAGCACCTCTAGCAGCACGACAGTAATACTATTATTTTGGGGATCATTGCACATAGCAGGTTATAATTCCACTTCAGACCTGCCAAAAGCCTAACACTTTTTCTATTAATAAATTTCAGTATAGAATCTTCCTCATGTAAAGTGCCTAGGCATGGCATTCAGGCCACAAGAGTGGGTCGTACCCCTTTAATTAAAGTGCACTATTTATTTCAGCACGTGAAAGAGTACAAGAGCTTGTGTCTTGCTTTCTGCTGAATTTTGAAGAGCAAAAGGAAGGAAAGCATTTGGAACCACAAGAAGGTGAGGTTTATTTTTGAAATACTCATCCTGAGTTTCCCAAGATGGGGAGAATGCATAGTTAATCAGTTTCTTAAATGGTTTGCTTGGAGCTACTTTCATTCAGTTCTGCCTTTTGAGAAATCACAGGCCTGTAGTGTTACGTGTTGAAAGACAACATTCAGAAAAAACCCTGTAGTTGTGGCAAATGACATCAGAAGTCTACATTCATCAGCATAATATTTGACAATGAAATAATTATTTTTATGTGGAGGTTCTAAGTAATGTTGTTGACTTAATTATGACAAAGCATCCTTGAGAGTACTATTTTAGAAAATGAAGTAAATCACTTTTCCAAAAAGCCATGTTTTAATGACATCAGAAAATGAGCTTTGAATGTAACATCTGAGGCCTAGGAGTTGCAATCTGTATTAACACTAATAGCTGTAGTGCAGGTAGAAAGGCACCAACAGATTAAATACTCAAAAGTGTTACTATATTTTTGAGAGGAAAGAAGACTTTGCTCAAGTGTTTGTTATTTGCTTTGTTTCTGGATCTTAAACTATTCAGTATTTGCCTTTTATGTTTGTTTCATTGTACTTTTTTGTGTGGAAAAAGAAATATTTCAAAATTGATGTTCTATGGCTGAATTCCTTCCAGTCATAGAGCATGTCAGCATATATCCCTCTGTGATCTACTAAAGTGAAAGGTGGAAATGTTTACTTTTAAGATAAGTAAAAAGTAATTAAAGCATTTTATATTATTTGGTTATTTTTTTATTTCTAAGGATATTTTTGGACACTTTTGCTCAAGGAAGATAATAGACTAAGTGATAACCCTTTGTAGTTGGTATCCAGAACATGAAAACTTTCTCTTTACAAGATCTTAGTAGGTGCTTACAGTGGTATATGGAGTACGCTCCTAGAACACAACTACAGAAAAAGGTAATGAGGGCAGAATTTTATTGTCATTGCATTGCTAACAATCTACTAAAGAAGTATGTTAAATGAAAAATTGAATACTGTGGTTCGGTTTGCTCCTCATCTTGCAAAACAAAAATCTCAAAAAAAATAGCCACACTATAGTTAGTTTTGGGGGTAAAAGGACCTCACTGGAAGTCCTACATTCTTTCTAGTGAAACTAAATTGCTGTACAACAAAATCCAGAGACTTACAAGGAATAGGAAAAAGGGATGATCTAGTTGTTTTGTTATTCCACTGCAATGGGAAATGGAAGACTTTGACTTCTCCACCAGATTTCTTCAGGTTATTTTGTTGGGGTTTTGTCCTCTTTAATTTTTATTTTTATCTGGTTATTGCTTCATGCAAAATGCATTAATAATCTGAACAATATGATACTAACATCTGAAAACCATTTATTTTGCTTGTTACAGCATAATGAACCTAGTGTCTATAAGCTCAAGAATACTCCCAATACTTAAAAGTTGGGAAGTTTAAATACCATGCTGTTTCCATACTGACACCAAATATCTCAGTGAAATAGATACCAGAATTTTCACATAAATACTTTTTTCTATTAATGGATTGATAGTTCACCTACCACTGGAATAGCTATACAATTATTGACCAAATGAAAACCCAGGAAGCTCCAACCAGTCAGTGACACAAAGGAACTAATACTGATTGTTTCAAGGAATTTTAGCAACAAAATTGTCGTTTCGTTTTAAAAATAGAAAGACAAAAATGAAAAAAAAAACCAAAAGCCAGAACAGAATATCTTTCCTGTTTTCATGCTGGCAAGTATTTCAACAATGAAATCCACTGAAAAGCAAATGACTTTAAAAGATTAAGTTGCATGTAGGTAAATTATGTGTGTAGTCATAATTTATCAGAATTTTGTTGCTATTAGTTTTATATTCTGAAAAATATGATATGTTATGAAAAATGAAATAAAATGTTACCTAAATGTTCCATAATTGGTCTAGAAATTCAACACTGAACTAACTAATAAAAAGCAGTTGCAATTTGATCTAATATGAACCATATTGTATGAAAGTAAAGATAGTAATTATTACTTAATATCTATGCATGTAAAAAGATCTCAGTTGTATGATCCATCTANTTTTTACCCTTTGTTGATGCTTTCCTGGACTGACTGAGCTAGCAGAAGCAGATTTGGACTAAGAACTAAACCCAGGAATCACATCAAAACCCCACAAGAAAAAAATCCAACCCAAACCTGGTCAGAAATCAGCATCTCTTCTTCATAAAGTCTTAAAAAAAAGATCAGAGTTTCAAAAGGAAAAAAAAAAAAAAAAGAGACCAAAACCAAAAGGCACCATTTGAATTAACAGTATGCTGCATATTTGGAGTAGGAGGGTGTAACGCATCAGTCCTGAAGCTACAGGCTTAACTGGGGCTATTACTTTAAAAAATATATTTAAGGCTCTAAAATTTGCCCATCAAACTTTTGAAAATACCTCAAAATTGTGTAAAGAGAGAACATTGTTTATGTCTCCCAAGAGAATTTCTTTTAATGTGGTGAGAAAATAAACATTTTGGCAAACATTTTACAGGGGTAATATAAAAGCAAGGTAGAAGCATTCTGCAAAAGCACACAGCACCCAGTATACAGATTAGTAAAATATGACCCATCGGTTATAAATTACCCAAAAGAGATAAGAGTACAGAAAAGAATAAAGAAAGAAAGAAATTAGGAGGATAATCATGACTAAAGAGAGGAAAAGAGAGAAGAAACAGGAGTAAAGACTAGAATAAGAGAAAAATAGTTACCCCCAAGAGTACCTTACATGGTGATGGCCAGAAAAGGAAGAGAAAATAGAGCCACATGCTCCCATACTTATGTGGTCTGGCCAGTGTGGCCACTCCACCCAGGCAGGATCTACAGCACACTGACCACTCCATGGCCCTGGTCTAGAGTGAGCAGCAGTGTAGCCAATTTGAGGTTGGGTCAGGGGTTCCAGAGGTGATAGCGGACTCCCAGGCTGGCCTTTTCATGGCCAGCATTGCCATGTGCCTTCCATGGCGGCAGGCCTGGCCATAAGGCTTCCATGGGGCTGCAGGCCTGGCCCTCTGTGCAGGGACCAACAGCCTCCGCTCACCACCACACACACACACATAGAGTTGGCTCCAACCCAACAACAAAATAATAACAATAACTGACCCGGTGTCTCCCACATGATCACTAGAAAAATCACTGATCTTCAACCATTACTTTTGTTAAAAAGTTTGACAAGTGTCATGGATTTAAACTCTGATGGAATTTTTTCTCCATCCCAACCGCACAAAGCAGCTCTGTATTTGGACTCATGGCATGCCCTTTTCCTCCCTCCACTCACTGTGTAACAGCTCCAGGGGCCTGGAATTCCACGTGCCTGCAGCCACCACCCTTAGGGCAGGCGTGGGGGGGAGGTCAGTGAAGGGGCGCTGGTGGCACAGCCAGTGCAGGGCCATGGCAAGTGGATGTTGCCTCTCCCTGCGGGGGAGGTGCTCCACAGCACAACATGAGCAGGTGGAAGGGGGCAGGAGGTGAGGAGGCCGGGCCCACCATTGTCAACCAGAGCAGACATGCCTGCAGTGTACTGTGACTGCACTATGCCATCATGGGTGGCCATGCCAATCCCAGAGGGGTGAAGACATTGTGGGAAATGGGGAATACAAAAA
>WEIV01027499.1:42594-56425 GCA_013390005.1 Calyptomena viridis | reverse complement strand
TTCAGGTCCTTTCCAACCCATTCCAAGATTCCGTGGTGAAGAGATATTCCCAACAAAACCACATAACCTCTGTGAACTGTTCCCTGTTTTGCAGGATCCCTGGGTTTGTGGTTTGGAAGCTGCCTCTGGGTATCTCCATAAGCAGGACCAGGACACAGAGCGTTTCAGAGCTCCCAGATTCCAAACTGACAGGGACACACAGCCCAGCAGGACTCGGGATCTCCTGGAATCCAGCTCAGGACAAGCTGTGCCATTCCATAGGGCCCATCCCTCCCATTGCTTCCTGCTGAAAGACATGCAGCTGAAATCTTGGAATGCTGCTCCCATGGCTGTCTGCAACCAGCACCCAGCAGCTGCAACAAGTCATTCCAACGCCCTGGCTGAGCCTCTCCCACCACTGGAATGGGATCCCTGTGCAGCAGGGTCTGACACACAACCAGAATTCCATGTTCCAGCTCCCGAGGTGCTGCCTGGGGACAAGTGTTTGGAAGAGAAGGCAAAACAAATCAGTTCTGTCACCTTCTCATCCCAAAAACGTCTGCTGTCACCGTTGGCTTCTGTGGCACCGGGCAGCAGCTTCCCTAGGGATGGTGTTGGTGGGATCATGCCTTTGGAAGTTGACTCTGCTGGAACTGAGGAGCAGAGCCATGACAGACAACGTTGGGAAGGATCCAAGAGCTGTTCTCCAAGCCCAGTGCTGGCTGGATCCCTGTTTAATGAGGTTAATTGTGCAGAGCAGGGCAGGTCTCATCCTGTCTCTGCTCACAAGGATGGAGTTGATCAGGACACAGGCTCTTTGTCAGCTCAGGATTCTGGGAAAAGACAGGCCCTCAGTGCAAAAAAAAGTGATTTTTTGACTCAAGGTGGGAGTGGGTTGGGCTGGGAAAGTGTTGGAGTCAGGGGGTTGGACACGGGATTGAGTCAGGAATTAAATGTGTTAATTGAACCCCATTCCCTGAGCTCTTCCCAGCAGGAGAAGAGCAGCTCTGGCCACATCCAGCTCTTTGAGGGCTTGGAAGGTTCACATCCAGCTGAACAAATGGATTTGCTCAAGGACCAGAGCAAGCTGGGAGAAGAGAGGAAAAGTCCTGTTGATCCCCCTCTCATTCCAAAGGAAGTCAGGACAGAGCACACGGATTCCTCTCACCTTTCCCCCTCAGGGGGGGTTTTATCCCTCACATCTGGAGCTCCCTCATCACCATCCCTCACATCTGGAGCTCCCTCATCACCACCCAAGAAATTCCTGTCCTGTGTCCACATCACCCTTTGCTCCAAGGTTGTTGACTTGGAGCAGCACGGCGACGTGCACGTGGAAAACGGGATGAAATCCTGGGATAAACCTCAAGTTAAGACTCAATCAATGTCTTCAAAAGCTCCAGAAGCTTTAAGAGAAGCTGCTCCTAAATTTCCACCTGCTGACCTTATTCCAGAAGGTGGGAGATCACCTTTCCCAGTGTTTTCCTCTGGGATCAGCACAGCAGGACAAGAGCTGGGGCTGCAAAGCCCTCAAGCTCTGGGATCAGGGGGATGTATTCCCAGGAATATCTCCAGCCCTGCAGAACCTGGGAGAAGGATTTCTGGTGCTGCCACTCAGGTCACAACAGAAAGTCCTGAAAAAACCACCTTTTCTGCAGAATTTTGTGTTCATTCCCAAGAGGGTGAAAATGCTGCCCAGAAACCACCCGAAGTTCCCAATGTTGCAACTTCATCCCATAAGGAGATTTTCCCTTTCCCAAGGCAGCCTGGTGAGCAAATTCCTGTCTTTTATATTTATGTACTTGAATCTATTCAAGTTCAAGGTATTTATAGGGATTAAAAACCAAAAATGAACCCATTTTTTGGGGGAAATAACATTCTTGAGATAATTTAGATATTTAAAGTTGCTCAAAAAATATCCAACCTAAAGGAAAAACTTGGATTTTTCAGTTTTATGGGGAGGGATTTGTATGGATACAGTAGTGATTCAGTTCAGGTTTATCTAGAACTGAATTTATTGTGCCCAAGTCTGATTTAATGATTGAATTGTAGATAGTTTGATTTAATTCACTGCTTGGAGTTTATTCAGATATATCTGATGACTGATTTACTCTCTAGGCAGGATAATACAAAAGGTAAGAGGAAAATATGCAATTCCTGGTTTTAATGGAATAAAACAGAAAATTGTGCAGTGGTTTTGTTGTCTTGAGAGACAAATCCATGCTCATTTAAAATCATTTCCTTAAACCTGGATCAATGGGAGCCATGTGGGTACAGGAATTATATTTTAAGTCAGTGTTTGTCACAAATTTAATATTAAATGGCTAAAGAAGCTGGTTTTTTCTAGCTAAGTGATGGCCAACCTTCTGCTTTTGGGTGGGCATTAAATAATTGAATTAATCAAAGACTTAAATTAAATAATAGTTGCAATTTATCCCCACAGCTCAGCCCTTACTGCTGCCATACAAACCCTCTGGAAGCACTGGGATGTATTATGTTCCTTTCCCAAAAGGAGGGATCAAAATGCCTCCAACTGAGCCAGAAACCAGTGGGGAGAGCTCTCACTCAGGTACTTCCTCATCCTGCATCTCCCACCTGTGGAATGTGTCTGTAATCCATGGATTTATAGAACCCCAAGATGTGCAATTCCTGACTGCAGGCTTTGATTCCCATTTTTTTCCTCAAAGGGATGTTGGTGCTGCTTCCTGGCAGTGAAAAGAAACAAATGTTTTAGCTTGATATTCCCTCTGGGAATTGCTGTTCAGTTTGGATTCTTCCCTATCCCTGCCAGTAAAGAATGGATCCACCTGGGCATTCCAGGGTTTATTTCCAGGTTGTTTTCAGTCAGAGCTTTTTAATATCCAGAGTTACTTGTAGATAAAACTAATCTTAGAATTGTCCAGTTCCTGAATTCCTGAAACCTGGAGATGTAGCTTGAGACAACATTCCAGCCACAAACTGGGATTGGGATGGTGGAGGTGTCTCTGCTCTTGACCTTTTCCAAGTCTTATCTGGTGAAAAATAAACCCAAAATGAGAGAAACAAATGTGATGCAAATCTGTTGTTTTGCAGAAATGCTGCTGCCAACTATAAAAATTCAACATGTAAATGAGGCAGTGCAGGGTTCCAGGAAAGTGTCCAGCAGGATTGGAAAACAGAGCTTGTTTTCCAAACTCCTGCTGCACTCAGGGTTCTTAGTTTGGGAACAGGAGCTGAAGGAATTGAGGGATGGAATTCCACTGGATGTAACCAGGTGGGGTTGGCAAGGATGAGGAGAGGGGGTAATTTTAGGTTTCTAACATAAAGAGACAGTGATATAATCATGGAATCCTGGAATGGTTGGGTTGGAAGGACCTTAAAGATGAAATTCCAAGCCCTGCCATGGGCAGGGACACCTCCCACTATCCCAGGTGGATCCAGCCTGCCCTTGGACACTTCCAGGGATCCAGGGGCAGCCACAGCTTCTCTGCCCAACCTGGGCCAGGGCCTCCCCACCCTCCCAGCCAGGAATTCCTTCCCAGTTTGCTTCCCAGGTTGCTCAGAGCATCCATCAAATTTCCTGGGATAGGGAGTCCACAATCCCTGAGCAGTGGGAACTCTGCTGCTGCTCCCTTGAATTCCTGTCTGGAGGTCACACAGACCTATCCTGAACTTCCAGTTGTTCTCCAGTGCTCTCCTGAGCTTGGAAAAGAGAGATTTCCATCAGTCAGGGAGAATGGCTGGAATTTTCTGTGAGCAGGAAGGAGTGTGGCCATTCCAAGTGCTGTGTGTGCTTCCTACCAGGAACAGTGTTAACAACCACACCCATTTTCTTCTGTTCTTCTCTGCCCAGAAGTACAACAGGTAAAATTTATCTGCTTTTTAGGGAAGGATTTTGTCTCCAAAGATCATGGAAAACAATCCAGGCAATCTCTGCTGCTGCTGGGAGTCACCAGAGCTGCTCACTAGGGATAATCATGGAATCTCAGGATGGTTTGGGTTGGAAGGAACCTTAAGGATCATCTCATTTTCCATGGGCAGGGAGAACTTCTGCTCTCCCAGGTTGCTCCAAGCTCTATCTAGCCTGGCCTTGGACACTTCCAGGGATCACAATTGGTTAGTTGTGGAATTTCTGCATCTATTTTTCTCGTTTCCTGTTTTTCCTCATCATTTTTCCTCTCTGCAGGATCAAATGATGCTCTTCCTCCAAGGTTTCCTGCTTTGAGGGATGCTGTTCCTCCAGGCACTGCAGCTCTCCAGCATAAACAAGGAATCTCCAGTAGGAAAGCCAAGCCTAAGCTGGCCTGGGCTGAGGACCAAAGGATCCCACCAAGAGATTCTGCAGGTACTTAAAATGTGGTTTTAATTTGACATCTGTTTTCAAACACAAGAAAGAAATTTGAGCAAAAAAATTACATTTCAGGATCCATGATTCCTGCTTCTGGGATATTCCTGTTGGTTTGCCAAGAGATGCTAAATTTGCCTCAGTTTTCTCTTCCTCATTTTTCTGCTTCTCCCTGACTCCCCAAAATAGATTTTGCTCTGAGAGGATGTGGACTTTCCATCCCTGGAAGTGTCCAAGGTTGGATGGGGTTTGGAGAAACCTGGGATAGTGAAAGGTGTCCTTGCTCATGGCAGGGGGTGGAACTGGATCTTTAAGGTCCTTTCCAACCCAAACCATTCCATAATTCCCTGAAATACTTGGCCATCGGTATTTCCCAGGATTCCAATGACTCCAGTGCTTATTGGAGCCCATGTAGAAAATGTCAGGAATTCCCTGGCAAACAAAATCCCTGTGTTGGGATGGGGGTTGTGTTCCTGCCCCCAAACAATCTGATGCCTTGTGATGTCACATCAAGGATCTCCGTGGTGTTGGTGTTCACCTGGATTTTACTTGGATTTGCTGCTGCCTCATCCTTCCCTCCATCCATCATCCTCGTGGGAGGATATTCCTGAGGGATGAAGGTCAGGATTTACTCCTGTAGTGGCCACTTTAAGGCTGTGTTTGTTGTAAATGCTGACAAAATGAAATTAGGCTGAGCTAAGTGGTGCTTTTGACACTTTATCTCCTGACAGAGCTAAAATTAATCCTCAGGGACACTCGTTGTACTAAAGCTCATTTTTGAGGGGCTGATAAACTTCCTGGAGTCAGGATTTTATTCCTGGATAGAGGGAGCTGTAAACACAGAATTGCTGATTGATTCCTAAAAACCAGCTGTTAATTCCATAGGGAATAAGCAAAATGTTTATAAGCAAAATTCCAGAATTTTGCTGATTTTAATGCTTTAATTGCTTTGATGATTTTAATTCTGCACTTCAGGAGGGTGGGGGTTTTTTTCCTTTAAAGCCTTTTGCAATGGGAGGATTTGGGGATTTCCAGAAGACAATTTTTATTTGCAGAAGAAAATTTCCAATGGTTGCATAAAACTGCAACATCAATAACCTGGATAAAAATGGAACAAAACCCCCCTATTTAATAGTATTTCTTTATAGCTGTGATGGTCTAAAAGCCCAGGTAACTGTTAAAAAATAATCTTTTGTTAAACCAAGCAGTTAAACCAAGTTTTTGGATGTCTTAAATCTTCCCTGATCTCTTCAACTATATTTTTAGATGATCTAATAAAAGATTACCCACAGAGCTTGTCTACAGCTTAAAATTATGCAAGTTATGTGATTTTTTTAAAGAAAGTTTCTCTCTCTAAAGTTATTTTTATTTTTGCCCTGTTTACATTCCTTCCCTTTCGTTGGGAAGTTTTACCAAGGACAGGAATAGCAGGATTGTGCCTGGCATTCCCAAGGCTGATCCCATTTGTCAGGAGGATGGGGAGGAAGTTCTTACACAGCTTTATAAACACTGATCTTGTATGGGAACAGAAATTCCTGCAGTTTCAGAGTTGGTGGGATTGGGATTGGGATTGGGATTGGGATTGGGATTGGGATTGGGATTGGGATTGGTCACGTTGTCCATGATCTTGATGTTCCACTGAAATCTCTGTTGGGAAGGGATTCTATAATTCAATCCTTTATCCAAAGAACGTAAAACACAGTTTTAAATTCCTTATTTTTTTATGTTAAATTAAAAATGACTTTAAAACTATTTTGGAGCTTAGTCCTGTGGGTGTGCTCCGTGTATTCCTAGGGAAGCTGTGGATCCCTGGAAGTGTCCAAGGCCAGGTTGGATCTACCTGGGATAGTGGGAGGTGTCCCTGCCCATGGCAGGGGGTGGCACTGGATGGTTTTTACTCTTCCAACCCAACCCATTCCATGATTTATTCCATTTCAGATGTTGGTCAGGATCATTTCCTGAGGTGTGCTTAGATTCCTCCTTGGATTCTCTTGGATATAATAATCTCTTGGAATCCATGCTGCAAATAATAAAAAAAAAAATATCATTTATGTGCTTTGCTGAAACTTAATTCCTAAGGAAAGGTTCAGTGATCCAGCCTTTAATCCTTTGAAGTCTTTGGAAAGTTTTAGGATGCAAATCATCCCATTTAGGATTTGCTCTTTCCTACTTGATTCTTTCCAAAGAAACAAAGAAATTCCAATATTTTCTTCTCTTCTAGAGCACAGACATCATTCCAAATCCCTAAAATCCAGCCATTCCACCCTCAAATCCACTCGGTTCTACCTCCCCCATCCCATGGCCACCAGTGACACCAGCGAGTTTTCCGAGGAAAGTTCCGGAATGGGAAATGCTCCACCTTCCTGCAGTGCCTGGAAAAAACATCGGCACCAACGGGTTTTCTCTGCCCATCCCCAAAAAAGTGGGAAAAAGGAATTCTTCCCCCTCTCTGCAGAAGCAGATGAAAGTAAAAACAAGGATCTAATTGTTGGGAATAAAACGTCGGGGATGGAGCTGCGTGGACGTGGAAGAGAAGGTGGAGAAGCAGCTGGAATTTCAACTCCTCACCTTGGGAATGTGGAGAAGCCAACAAGGGGAAGCAGCCACTCCAGTGGGAGCTTGGATGAGCTCTGGGTTAAGTTTTTGGAGCGCCAGAGGAAAGAGCAGCACCGGGATTTCGGGAAGAATGGGGAGCTGTCCCTTGTGGAACGCCTGGATCGACTGGCCAGGGTCCTGCAGAATCCCATCAAACACACACTGCTCCCAACCAAGGATGGTCCCGACAAGAAAATCAAGGGAAAGGAACAGACAAAACCAGGATTGGGAGACAAAACCACACCCGGAATTAGCGCGAAGCCCTCGGCAACACGCGGCAAAACCATCCCGGTGGAGCTCCGGGAAAACAGGGCGGGAGAGAAGCACCAGCACCTCACTGAAACCCTGGAGGAGCCGCATTCCTTGGATACTCCCAGTGACACTTCCTGGGAGTCGAGGCCCAGCGGGGATCCCGGCACCAGCAGCAGTTGCAGCCCCTCGGAGCGGGACACGGAGACTCCGACGGAGAGGAGCAGCTCCGTGTCCTCCATCGACACGGCCCGGCTCCTCCGGGCCTTTGGGCACCACAGGGTCACCGTGTCCCCCAAGCTTTCCCAGCTTTATTCCACCATCAACCAGCAGAAGAGCCGCTTGGAAAAGCGGGATGAGGGAAGCGGCGGAGCAGCGGGAATGGAATATCCGGAGGATCCCGCGGAGAGGCACAGGGCGGGGAAGGAGATCCAGGTATGTGGTCAGTGAGGCCCCAAGTCACTTTTAAAAGGAGTTTTAAAGGCTCCTCACAGGGGTTTTTAAACTCCACAGCTTCTATTTGTTGGTTGGGAATCATGTAAGAATTCCCAGAGTTCTTATGGAAAACTGCTTCTCATCCGACAGTTCAATGTCTCGGCCTTTCTGGGAATTGGGGAAAGCAAAATATCCTAAAACACCCATTGTGCTTTTTTGTCCTTTGCTTTGCCTGGCTTTTTATCTCTTTATTTCCCTTGGGAAGCAGGATCCTGGGATGTGCTTCCTGATCCTGGATCTGCTTCCTGGTGTCCTGGAGGTTTGGGCTTTAGCAATCCCAGGAATGCTGGTGGGGGTTTGACTGGATGTTGCTGCCCCAATGTCTCTGGGCAAGGAAAAATGCAATTATTATTTGGATTTTCCTGGTGTTTGCCTGTTTTACGTGTTGGAATTCTTTGGAATTTTTTGAATTCTTTGGAATTTTTTGAATTCTTTGGAGTTTTTGCAGTTCTTTGGTGTGGCTGAGTGTTGGTTGTGAACTTCCAGTTTCTGTGTTTGGTGGTTTAGGGTTATTTAAAACCTAAGTATTCCAGGTGAAAACTCTGGATTAAAGCTGCTTTAAAGTGGAGAAAGTAATTCCTTTAAATTTTTTTGGATTACCAGAGGAAAGTGGTATTATCATCATTTTTTGTGGCTTTAATTGAAATTAATTATTCTGTTTTTATAAAAACAACTCAGAGTCTGTGTGTTAAGTAATGAAAATGATTTGGAAATAGTTGTGAATGAAAATTAATGAAATAAACCTGAGGGAGAAACTATCTTTTTCAAGATGTAGAAGGGTTGGAAAATATTTTAATTAATATTTTTATTTATGACATTTAGCTAAAGGTAAAATAAAAGTGCCTTAATTAGTATTTTTATTTATAACATTCAAAGGTAAAATAAAAGTGCCTTAATTCATATTTTTATTTACAACATTAAAGGTAAAACAAAAGTGCCTTAATTAATATTTTTATTTACACCATTAAAGGTAAAACAAAAGTGCCTTAATTAATATTTTATTTACAACATTTAAAGGTAAAACAAAAGTGCCTTAATTAATATTTTTATTTATAATATTTAAAGGTAAAATAAAAGTGCCTTAAACTTTAACTTTTCACATTGAAATTATCCAACATTCCTGCCCTGTTTGTAACATTTAGGGGGTGATTTTATTCCATATTCCATTTATAAAATTAATATTTCAAGGTCTCTTTGGACCTTAAACCCAAATCTGGTCTTTTTCCTGAATTAATTGAATTAATTTGAATTTAAATTGAATTTTTCCTGAATAAATTGAATTAATATTTAGAGAAAAAAAAGCTCATTGAACCCATTAAAAGCATTGAGCCCACATGGCTTTAGAAACTCATATTTTTTATCTCTTAGTTTAAAAAATTCATGTAAAGACACACAAGACCCACTTCCATTAAGGAATGTGAGAAAACAGATGGAAAACCAACAAATTGAATTTATAATTCCAATTTTGCTCATTTCTGTGCTGCTTGGCTGAGGAAAAATCAGGATTTCTTTCTATTTTTAGTCACAAATCTCTGTGGTTCTGAGGCAGAGAAGCTCTCCCTGCTCCCAGAGAAATTCCTGCACCAGTTTTCCAGGGAATTGCTGAATTTGGAGCTCAGTTTCTTTGACAGCCCATTGTCAGCTCTGCTTCCAGAAAACTTGGATGCAGCTTTTTTCCCTTGGAGCTGCCAAAGCCATCCCAGAAGGTTTTTGTCTCTCCCAGTTTCTCTTCCCACTGGGAGCAAGTCCAAAGGGCTTGGAAAGCCTGGAATATTCTACTCCAAACAGGAATATTCCTGTCAATATTCAGGGTTGAATGGCTGCACATAAATGGGATATTTGGGAATTTTTCTCCCTTATTTTTCCCTCTTTTTTTGCTGAGCAAATATTCAAATTTGCTTCTGTTCTCTGGGAAAAAAATCCATATCCATTACATGTGTCCAGTGCCTCTCCTAGAGCTGGGATATTTATGGAATTAAAAAGAAAAACCAGATTTATAGGAGTAAAAAAATTATGACATTAAAAAACAAAACAGGTTTATGAGAGCAAAAATTATCTCCTTTTAATACTGAAATAAAATTATATTTAGCATTGAAGTGGTGACAACAGCACTCCAATGAAAAGGGAATAAAAAAATCCTCTATTCATTTCCATCATGGCTGGATTTAGGAATTACTCACAGGATATTAATGGGATCAAGGGGGAAAAAATCCTGTTCCATAATTAAAAATGATGGATTTGAAGCCTGGGGAAGTGCTGCCACTTAATTACTGTTAATAAAGCCCCAACTCTCTCCATGTTTTATAGAACTTCTGGACTAAATTCCTGCTCTTTAAATGGCTTTATTAATTTAAATTAATTATTATATCCAAGCTGTGCTGTTTACACCCCTCAGCTTTCTCTGGTGTTTGTGTAAAATTCCTCTTTTTCCTCAGCTGTGCTTATTCCATGGGCCTTCTGGGATATACTGGGATATACTCAGTAAATCTGGGATTTACTGAGTTTAATTTTCCCCACTTGGACAACTTGGTGTGATGGAACTTCCATGTTTTCAAGGGATTTTCCTCTTTGGTGCCAATAGTCCCAGAACTGGAATTCAGTGGGAATTTACAAAGCTCCACTTTAGTTTTCCAAGACAGTTTATCCCTGTGGCAAACCTGGCAAAGGCCTTAAAGGTTTTGGGAGAACATGGATATAGGATTCAGTTCAGATGTTGATTGTCCCTCTTTCCAAAGCAGGAATATTTCATGGAAGTGCAACAAATGGTTTGGCCACAGCCAAGGGCTTTTGTTGGGCCTGTTATCCCTTGGCTTTGGACATGGAATCTTGGAATGGGTTGGGTGGGAAGGGACCTTAAGGATCATCTTGTTCCAACCTCTCCATGGGCAGGGACACCTCCCACTATCCCAGGTGGATCCAACCTGGCCTTGGACACTTCCAGGGATGGAGCAGCCACAGCTGCTCTGGGAATTCTATCCCAGTCCCTCCCCACCCTCCCAGCCAGGAATTCCTGCCCAATATCCCATCTAACCCAGTGGGAAGCCATTCCCTGTGTCCTGTCTTTCCATCCCTTGTCCCAAGTCCCTCTCCAGCTCTCCTGGAGCCCCTTGAGGCTTGGAAGGTTTCCCTGGATCCTTCCCTTCTCCACCCCAAATGAGCTGGAGGATGCTCAGCACTGCAGGGAACCTGATCCCAGGTGAGCTCTTCCCTATGGGAATGACATGCTTTTCCTACTCAAACAGGATGCTGGAAGTGCCTGAGGATGAAGCCAAGGGAGACACTGCTCAGCCCAATTACCAACCAAATCAAAGTCCAACAACAAAAATGCACAACTATCACCTTTTTCCCGTTGAAAACCCCACATTTTACTAATCTGGGTTGGAATTCCAGGGATTTCTGATCTCCTGCCTGTTGTTTTCCTAGAGCACAGTCACTTCTTCCTGGGATTCAACGTGTGGCAGCAGCATTTCCAGGGGGCCCAGCCCTGCCCTGAGCACCAAGAGACACACACGGATGCTCAACAAAGGGATCCAGGCAGGTGAGTCCCACAATTCCAGGCTTTCCTGCCTTTCCTCTCTTTGGAAACCATTCCCCAAAGCCTGGGTGTTCCTGGTGGTGGGTCTGTACAAGCAGCACCTTCAAATTCCCTTCAAATGCTTTGTAGAGAAAGAAATATTCAAATTAAAACGAGCTGTGGAATTCCCATTCTTGCTTTGCTTTAATAACCAATTTAATTAATTTAATGACCAGTTTTCTCACTTATAAACTTATTAACCTCAGCTTTGAATCCATTTCAATAGCAAAGGTGAAGTGGCTGTTTTTATATATTGTTTTTTCCTCAGGACATCTGGTACTCCCAGAATGTATTTTGTAGGCATGTGCTATTTCAGTGCTCCATGTTCTTCCTGGGAATATTTTGGATGTTAAATTCTATTTAAAACACGAGCTGGTGCAGTTCTTCATTTGGGTTTTTTCTGGTGGCAATTAACACTTTCTTCATTGCTTTCATTTACACACCAACTCCCCATCATCACATTGAGAAATGGCCTTGTTTTATTCATCAGATGGATCAATTCTTTATTTTTTCTTGGTTTTTTTTTTGTTTCCTGTGCAAGTGGATTGAATCACAAAAATATTTTCATTGGGGCAAAGTTGAATCAAGTTTAATTCCCACCCCCCCATATATATATATATATTAAAAAAATATGTTTTGCTCGTGGCACTTAATTTTAATGTAATTTTCCCCAGATTTTCACACAGTGAGTCACTGTAAACTCTCCTTAATTCAGAAGTGGGAACAGAAAACATTTTGACTTTTCAAGTCGAGGCAAAGAAAGTGATTTTCCAGCTTCCACTTAAATTGAGAGTCACCCCCTGCACCGTGTGTGTCACTTCCAGCTGCTCTGGAATGAGCTGTTCCTGCTTTGTTTGCAATTCCAGGAGACTTGGAGATTGTCAGCAGTGCAACTAAGAAGAACACCCGAGATGTTGGGGTGACTTTTCCAACCCCAAGCCCCACCCAGCCATCCCAATCCATCCAGGATTCCCGAGCCCATGGTCCTTTCGGGAAGTCGGATCATCCGCTCGCAGCGGGAATGTGGGATAAGGAAAAGGGACATCCCAGCAGCTTTTTCATGGATAAAAGGATGAAAAGGACCAAGCTGCAATTCCCACAAGGTCAGCAAGCAGCAGGACACGTCAAGAGGGTTAGGTGGGACTTGAAGGATTCACTTCATACCCTGAATTAAGCAATAAATTCCAAACCAAACCCCTGTGAAATCCGGTTTTGGTGTCATTTTAAGCCAAGCTGTTACCCAGGAAATACAGGACTTAGGGAGGGATAAATAAGGGAAGGAAGGATGGGTGAAATGAGAATCATGGAGGTAAATAATTTTAATTTTCCAGGTATAAAATAGTGATCACTTAAGTTGTACCTCATGTTTCGTGCCCTGAGGCTTCATAGGAGATTTTTTCCAAAGTTCTTGAGTGAAAATTGTGGTACCAGAAGGACAAATCCTGTTTAGATTTGCATTTTGAGGTTGATGGTGGAGCCTCCTGGCTTTTTCTATTTCTTCTTTTTATTCTCTCTTAAATTTCCTCTCAGTCTTCACAATGTCAGGATTCAATATTTAAAATTATTCCCCTCATCATTGTTGTTGCAGGGACAAATCATTCCCTCCTGTAAGGGGTTAATTTAGAAAATTTAGGATATGTGCTCAGAAATATCAGCTGATGGATTCAAATCCCATTATAAACTGGGAATAATCGAATTCCTGGATACACATTGAACATTTGGAGGATGTAAAGCAATTGATCTTCCATATCCCTAAAAAGCCACAGGGCTTAGGACAGAGAGGATCCTTAAAAATGTGGAATTGTTCATAATAAATAACTGTTGTTTCCATGGAGAGAAACTTCCAAACTGAGGAATTTTTGGCTTTTTCAAAGGGATTGTTTGGTAAAGATTTGCTGGTTTTTGGACACTTGGCAAAGGATTTATTTTGAACCTTCCCAAGGTGTTTCCTACAGAGTCCCACTGTAATTAAACTGGAGGGAGGGTTTATTGGAATGTTAGGCCACTGATTTAGATAAAAACTTGGGCATGGTTCAGCTGGCACCTGATCCATGTGGGCTCAATCCCAGTGGGATAAAATGGGAAGGGTGAAAGTGAGGGAACCATTGGAATGAGTAGAGGCAGTTTAGTAGGGAAACATGAGGAATTCAGTCCCCACTTCCCCATTTGGACATGGAATCCTGGAATGGGTTGGGTTGGAAGGGACTTTAAGATCATCCCATCCCACCCCTGCCATGGGCAGGGACACCTCCCACTATCCCAGGGGGATCCAACCTGGCCTTGGACACTTCCAGGGATCCAGGGGCAGCCACAGCTTCTCTGCCCAACCTGGGCCAGCCCCTCCCCACCCTCCCAGCCAGGAATTCCTTCCCAAAATCCCATCTCTCCCTGTGCTCTGGCACTAGAGCAAAGAACCATCTTCAGATCTTTCCTGCTGGGGTTTTGATACTTCCCAGCTCTTGGGTTGGAAGGTTTGAGGCCAGAACTTCCATTCCATTCTTTTCCATGTATTTAGGGTCTCCCAGGGAAGGATGGCATTCCTGGACTGCCGGGAAGACCGGGAAGGACGGGTCCTCCTGGGCCCCCTGGAGTCCTGGTGGGTATTTCTTTGACCAAAC
>WEIV01027499.1:26928-39127 GCA_013390005.1 Calyptomena viridis | reverse complement strand
GATAAGAATAGATAATAAAATTGGGAGTTTATAAATTATAAGAATGGATAATAACAGATAGTAAAATTGGGAGTTTATAAATAATAATAATAGATAAGAATAGATAATAAAATTGGGAGTTTATAAATTATAAGAATGGATAATAACAGATAGTAAAATTGGGAGTTTATAAATAATAATAATAGATAAGAATAGATAATAAAATTGGGAGTTTATAAATTATAAGAATGGATAATAACAGATAGTAAAATTGGGAGTTTATAAATAATAATAATAGATAAGAATAGATAATAAAATTGGGAGTTTATAAATTATAAGAATGGATAATAACAGATAGTAAAATTGGGAGTTTATAAATAATAATAATAGATAAGAATAGATAATAAAATTGGGAGTTTATAAATTATAAGAATGGATAATAACAGATAGTAAAATTGGGAGTTTATAAATAATAATAATAGATAAGAATAGATAATAAAATTGGGAGTTTATAAATTATAAGAATGGATAATAACAGATAGTAAAATTGGGAGTTTATAAATAATAATAATAGATAAGAATAGATAATAAAATTGGGAGTTTATAAATGATAATAATAGGTAAGAATAGATAATAAAATTGGGAGAAGGGCTGGACCAGGATCTCTGGAGAAGACAAAGCAGGACAACATCACTGAAAACACTGAAAAATTTAATTTATTATAAAATGAGGTTATTCCTGATGGGTGGATGAACACATCCCTGGGAATCACCATCACCAGTCTGGAATATCCTTTGGGTATTTTTTTGCCTTTGGATACTCTTGGATACCTTTTTGAGCTGGGTGACCATATCAGCTGCCCAAATATTAAAATGATCCATTTTAATGCTACAAACGTTGCTTTGGGGAGGGGTTGCTTGTAAAACAGACATTCTGGGATGTGGGAATTCCCTGTCTCATGGATATTCCACCTTTTCCCTGTATAACACAACCCCCCAAACAGGTTTTTCAGGGCCGTGCTTGGCCAGGAACCTTCACCAGAACATGAGGGTGAAACAGGGGTTTTTATCATCACTAATTCCCAAATGATTTTTGGCTTTGTTGCTCACAATTCAGGATGTATGAGCAGCTTCCAGAGGTGAGGAAAAAGCGGGAAGAGGAGAAGAGGAGGATGGAATACACCTCGTACCGCCTGAGGGCCCAGCTCTACAAAACTGTGGGTGTTGGACACTGGAACATTCCAGAATGTTCTGCCATGAGGTCACCAATGGAGAGGAATGTTTGCTAAATGGGAATTGTCACATGGGATTTGCCAGTTTTTAGGGGGTTTTACACTGGAATGTTCCAGAATGTTTTTCCATGGGGTCACAAATGGAGAGGAATGTTTGCTAAATGGGAACATTCCAGAATGTTCTTCCATGGGGTCCCAGATAGAGAGGAATGTTTGCTAAATGGGAACATTCCAGAATGTTCTTCCATGGGGTCCCAGATAGAGAGGAATGTTTGCTAAATGGGAACATTCCAGAATGTTCTTCCATGGGGTCCCAGATAGAGAGGAATGTTTGCTAAATGGGAACATTCCAGAATGTTCTTCCATGGGGTCCCAGATAGAGAGGAATGTTTGCTAAATGGGAACATTCCAGAATGTTCTTCCATGGGGTCCCAGATAGAGAGGAATGTTTGCTAAATGGGAACATTCCAGAATGTTCTTCCATGGGGTCCCAGATAGAGAGGAATGTTTGCTAAATGGGAACATTCCAGAATGTTCTTCCATGGGGTCCCAGATAGAGAGGAATGTTTGCTAAATGGGAACATTCCAGAATGTTCTTCCATGGGGTCCCAGATAGAGAGGAATGTTTGCTAAATGGGAACATTCCAGAATGTTCTTCCATGGGGTCCCAGATAGAGAGGAATGTTTGCTAAATGGGAACATTCCAGAATGTTCTTCCATGGGGTCCCAGATAGAGAGGAATGTTTGCTAAATGGGAACATTCCAGAATGTTCTTCCATGGGGTCCCAGATAGAGAGGAATGTTTGCTAAATGGGAACATTCCAGAATGTTCTTCCATGGGGTCCCAGATAGAGAGGAATGTTTGCTAAATGGGAACATTCCAGAATGTTCTTCCATGGGGTCCCAGATAGAGAGGAATGTTTGCTAAATGGGAACATTCCAGAATGTTCTTCCATGGGGTCCCAGATAGAGAGGAATGTTTGCTAAATGGGAACATTCCAGAATGTTCTTCCATGGGGTCCCAGATAGAGAGGAATGTTTGCTAAATGGGAACATTCCAGAATGTTCTTCCATGGGGTCCCAGATAGAGAGGAATGTTTGCTAAATGGGAATTCTCACATGGGATTTGGCAGGTTTTAGGGAGTTTGGCGACACTGGAATTTAATCAGGAATAGAGAAGCCAAGCCTTGGATCTCAAATTCCTCCTTCCCAACATAAAATCCTGGAATAAAACAGGGGAGGCCCATTTGTCCCCTCTGAGAGGGGTATCCCCAAAACTATCCAGGAGTTTCATCCTTCTCTTAGGAATTAATAAGGTCTGACATGGGAATCATGGAATGGATTGGGTGGGAAGGGACCTTAAAGCTCATCCAGTTCATTCCCTGCCATGGGCAGGGACACCTCCCACTATCCCAGGTGGATCCAACCTGCCCTTGGACACTTCCAGGGATCCAGGGGCAGCCACAGCTTCTCTGGGAATTCTATCCCAGCCTCTCCCCCCCCTCCCAGCCAGGAATTCCTTCCCAATCGCCCATCTGTCCCTGCCCTCTGGCAGTGGGAAGCCATTCCCTGTGTCCTGTCCCTCCAGCCCTTGGCCCAAGTCCCTCTCCAGCTCTCCTGGAGCCCCTTCAGGCACTGAAAGGCCACCATTAGGTCATCCCAGAGCCTTTCTTTTTCCAGGCTGAACATTCCCAATTCTCCCAGCCTTTCCTTCCATCCCTCTGATCTTGTTTTTTCCCCTAGTCTGGGAATTCCAGGTGTTGGTACAGTAAAGTTTGAGGAATTAATGAATGCTGGCAGCCATTGACATGGAATAGCAGAGTCAGCTGGAAGTACAGAGGGAATAAAATCAGGAGTTTTGTGTCTAAATATGGTTTTGATTGGAAGAGAGATGATGATTCACTGCAGTAAATAATTGTAATATTTTAGTTTGCAGAGTAGCTGCAAATCCAGGGAATGGATTGTTTGGAATTTGGTTCATGTGTTGCTGAGAGCATCAGTTTGATGCACTGATTGTGCCTGATAAAACCCACAGATTTTGTGGAATGACTCCAAAAATCCGGCAGAATTAGGGGGAGGGAGGAGCTGGTACAGGAGCTGCACTAAAAATGTGTGTGATCTGGGATTGGGGGATTTAAGGATGATCCAAAGGGTGATCCAGGGATCTCTGAGCTGAGCAGAGCTGGCTGGAGGAGCCCTTTGTGCCTCATACAAACCCAGTAGGGAACAGTTCCTTTGGGATATATCCAGGGAAAGCCTGGGAAAGGAGAAGGAGGGAGAGAATCAGGTGGCTGTGGGGTCAGTGGTGCAGCTGGACATGGTCCTTGTATCCTCTGAGTGCCAGGGCAGTCCCTGAAGTCATGGAATCATGGAATCATTAAGGTTGGAAAAGGTCATCCAAGTCCAACATTCCCCAGCACTGCCAAGGCCACCACTGCCCCATGTCCCCAAGTGCCACATCCACAGGGATTGGAAATCCCTCCAGGGATGGGGATCCACCACTGCCCTGGGCAGCTGTGCCAGGGATGGACAACCCTTTCCAGGAAGGAATTTTCCCTGATATCCAACTAAACCTCCCCTGGCACAACTTGAGGCTTTTTCCTCTCGTCCTGGTGCTTGTTTTTTGGGAGCAGAGCCTGACCCCCCCTGGCTCCCCCCTCCTGGCAGGGATTGCAGAGAATTCCAGGTGCCTTTGGATCCCCTTTTTCTCCAGGCTGAGCCCCCCCAGCTCCCTCAGCCCAGCTGGTTCCAAGGGTGGGATTCTCCAGCATTCCAGGGGGTGTGTCACTCCTACAGACCTTGAGGGCTCACAGTGTGGGATTAAAATTTGGGAAGGGTAACAATGAATTAATGAATCCCATTCCACCCCCTGCCATGGGCAGGGACGCCTCCCACTATCCCAGGTGGATCCAACCTGGCCTTGGACACTTCCAGGGAAAAACAGTCTTAGTGTCCAGGTTGAGGGATGGGATGAAACTGAGTTTATTTGGCTCAAAATAAGATTCCAAATTAGTGAATATATATGAACAAAATTTCCTTTTATTTGTCAAGCCCAGGTGAAAATATTCCTATGGGATATCTGGGAATGTCAGGGCTTTTTTTTATGGCATTTTTGTGACATTTTGGAGCAGCTCAGGGAGGTGAAGAGAGAATGAAATACCAGTTTTGTTGGCACTGAGTAAAGATGGGCTCCATGGGCTCAGACAGAACTGGAAACATCAGAATTCCTGAGCTCAGGTGGCTCAGGGTTGCACAGACATCCTTAATTTCTGAAATTGTTAAATCCTTCTCTTTATTTAGGCAGCAAATATTCTCTTTATTTAGGCATCACAGGATGCACATGGGCCTGGGCTGATGTTCTGCCCCAGTATCCCTTTGCTTTTGTACTTTTAATTTCAAATAGAGCTTAAAATCATCCCAGTCACATCAGGGAATGGTGCATGGCCTTAAATTTTGGAAACTATGGAGTGGAAACAGCATAAACCAGAACTCTGACAACCCCAGTGAAGTGAAAATGGATTTTTTGAGGTACAACTTCATTCCATCACTGAGGCTTTTCCATCAGATGGAGTTTGTAATTATTTTAAAATTTTTAAATTGAAAATTATTTTAAAAATAGGGAACATGGGAGAAATATCCATAAAGGGGATAATGATTAATTTATTTAAGGATGGGACATGCCCTTAAAGCCTGAGGGATAAAGGGACCACAAGGTGTCACTGCCTCAAAGGGAAAAACAATGTTCTGCAGAGGAAAACACTTGGTTTGGGAGCTCTGAGGACTGATGGAGATGGAGAGGGAAATATTATGGAATCACAGCCTGGTTTGGGTTGGAAAGGACCTTAAAGACCATCCAGTTCCAGAATTCTGTGTTTGCTTTGCTTTGTTTTGTTGCTTTAAAATCTTTTACAGGTGTTTTTTCAGCTTATTTTGGGAAGTGTTTGAAAATAACTTTATTTTCAGGGTGTTAGGGATTGTACAGACTTGGATCTTCTGCGTTTCTCCTCCCTCCCATTAGAGTCCTGATTTATTCCATTGTTTGTTGTGGAAAACACTTCCTGTACCTTCCACTGTCCTTGCTGCTCTTCTCTGCAATTGTTCCACTTTTCCTTTCCTAAACACATCACAAATTTGGGAACTTGTGGCTCCCACAAGTTTGTCCTCAGCAGGTGAAGGGGAGACACAACCCTGGTTATTCAGGGAACAACCTGTCAGCTGATTCCAAGATATTTTGGGACTCTTTAGGCCTGTCCCTGACCATCCCCCCAGCAGCCAGCACAGGATTATCCTGGTTTTTTTTTCCATGCCAATGAATGAGAAACAACTGGGCTGCTTTAAGTGTCCTAAAAGGTATAAATACATATTTTATAGTGGTTTATTACTCTTTCATTAGCAGGGTTTGGAATAACCTGGGATAGTGGGAAGTGTCCCATGGCAGGGGGTTGGAACTGGATGGGCTTTAAGATCCCTTCCAACCCCAACCATTCCTTGATTCCATGATATTCTCCTCAGAAAACTTATGAATTTCTTCCTGCTCGACATTTGTGAATTTTTAAAGGGCTAAAACTCATCTCTCTCACTTTGTTTTCCTCCCAGAAAATCACCAACCATGTCTTAGGGAAGAAGGTGCCTTGGAGCTGATGGAATGATGCCTCCAAACCCCCCTGGGATGTTCCAGCACAGAGGAGAACATGATCTGGAAAAGATAAGGCAGGAAATACTTGCACAGCTCAAATTTTGTGGTTTTGGGTCACTTTTGTACTAATCTCACCCCACTCTATTTAAGAATCAATGATTTGGGATGAATGTTGGGTTTTTAAGGAAATGGCTGGATTTTTGTAGTGGTTTTATGCACTTCCAAAATAAACAGAGTTTGGAAAAACTTAGTTTATAATGTATTTATAGCTAAATTGGAATAGCAGTTTTATATATTTATTTTCAATGAGTTTTAACAATGATTTCTTTATTTTTTTAATTCCTGTCTTGTAGAAAATGTACTTGTGATGTTTTTTACTGAAAGAAACCCCTTCAATAAAACATATGAGTTGTAGTAACTATTGCAGCTGTCCTTGAGTATGAACCAGGAGAGTCCAATCAGGGACATTTTGGATGATGCTGGGAATTTTTAAGGCTTTCCTGGAATTTTTAAGGCTTTCCTAACCTTCCCTTCATGAGATAGATGTGTTCTGCCAGGGGCAACTTAACCAGTGTGCCCTTAACCAGCCTCACTTAAAAGATGAAAAATAGAGATTGTGGGTTTTGGTGACAAAGCCTTGAAGTGTCAGTTTAATTTCTTTGTCACTGTGGAGTTCATGTGATGGATAAACAGGAAAATACACCTGAAAAAACCTGCAGTGGGTGTGGGCTGTGGTTTCCTCTGTTCTCTGTTTAAGATGTTCTTGGTAATTGGGTTCCAGTAATTTAGTTCAGGTTGGGAGGAAACCCCAGTTCTGCAGAAGCTGAGGAACAACTCGGGGATTGGAGGTGCTGGGGAGAATTTCCAGAACCTTCCAGAGCCTCAAGGGGCTCCAGGAGAGCTGGAGAGGGACTTGGGACAAGGGCTGGAGGGACAGGACACAGGGAATGGCTTCCCACTGCCAGAGGGCAGGGACAGATGGGAGATTGGGAAGGAATTCCTGGCTGGGAGGGTGAGGAGGAGCTGGGATAGAATTCCCAGAGAAGCTGTGGCTGCCCCTGGATCCCTGGAAGTGTCCAAGGGCAGGTTGGATCCACCTGGGATAGTGGGAGGTGTCCCTGCCCAGGGCAGGGGTGGCACTGGATGAGCTTTCAGGTCCCTTCCAACCCAAACCTCTCCACTTCCCAAAATCTTTTTTTTAACCTATTTATCACAGAATTCCAGACTTGTTTGGGCTGGAAGGGACCTGAAAGCTCATCCAGTTCATTCCCTGCCATGGGCAGGGACACCTCCCACTATCCCAGGTGGATCCAACCTGCCCTTGGACTTGAATTTGCTCCTTCCACTGCCTTGTCCTTGGATGGAAGTTGCTGCTTTGCCTTTAGGAGTCTCTTGTGGGGCTGGAAAGCAGCTTTCCCTGTTCCTGAAGAAGGTGATAAAACCTGCTGGTGCTGAGCTCTCTCATGGATTCCCTGACATAGGAATGGACTTGTTCCTTGGGACAAGAAATTTGGGAATGTCGGAGTCCTGACAAGACCTTGCCTCGTTTAAGGCCAATCAGCTGCTTAATTCTGTTTTTAATTTCTCAAATGTTGAAAAATCAGGAGAAATTAAGGGCCTTGATGATGGAAAAACCTTCTGAGATCATCACTGCAAGCATTCCCAGCACTGCCAAAGCCACCCGTGTCCCCAGGGATTTCCAAAGGGATTTGAAATCCCTCATGGAACAGGGATCCACCACTGCCCTGGGCAGCTGTGCCAGGGCTGGAAAACTCTTGTGGAAGAAATTTTCCTCCAAAATTGGTGGTGGGGAGCGTTGCCATCCATCCTTCCCTTGATTTCTCCAGGAGGGATCCCAGTTCAGCTGACTCACACACACTCCACTGCCATTCCTTGTCATCAGGATGGATAAATCTTGTGCTGGATGTGGAGCATCCCGTGTTTACAGCTCTGGGAAAGGAGCCTGATGACATTTGGAGTCACTACTTCCAACAGGCCAAACTTCTTTCCAAAAACTCAGGAAATTGTGCTTGTCTTGTGCTGATTCCAGAGTGGAGTCATCCCTTCTCACTCTACTGCACACAAAGACTTTTATGGGAAGTTCTCCAAATCCTTGGGAGCTGAAGGAGGGCAGAAGGGATTTTTTTGACCCCTGCAGGAGCAGATTTTTGCTCTGAATTAATCAGGAATATTCTTTGATCAGCATCTCCCCTCACAGCAGGACAGATGTGTTGGCCACTGCCCAAACTTGAGGTGGGAAATGGGATGGATGAGGTGGACAAGGAAAGGGAAAAGTGCTATAAAATTCCCCCTTATGCTTTGAAAGTTTATTTTAAAATAAGAGGCTTTTTTGACCTTCAGAAAAACCTTCCATTTCTTTTTCTGTGACCATTTCCATGAGTTCTTCCTTTTGTGCTGTGAATTCCATCCTGAGGGAATCCATCCTGATCCTTCTGTAGTAACATGGTCAGTCCTGGTTCTTCCTGGGTGTTTTTGGAGTCCTTTCCATGGAGAACACTCTCCAGTTGGTTTGGGTTTTTGGAATCCTTTCCATGGAGATTGGTTTGGGTTTTTGGAATCCTTTCCATGGAGAGCCACTCTCCAGTTGGTTTGGGTTTTTGGAATCCTTTCCATGGAGAACATTCTCCAGTTGGTTTGGGTTTTTGGAATCCTTTCCATGGAGAGCCACTCTCCAGTTCGGGTTTTTGGAATCCTTTCCATGGAGAACCCCTCTCACATCGGGCATTGCTGGGGATGTTTGGGACACATTCTCTCATTCCTGCTAACTGCAAAGATTTCCTTGGAAATCTATTGCAAAAATAGAGCTGAAGTGCCCAATTTCCTGGGAAAAGGAAGCTCCTCACAGGAATTCAGTCATGTACATCTGCCTGGATGTGCCCTGGTCCAGTGAGACTTCCCAGCAGGATTTCTGTTGGTAAATTTGTGCCATTGGAAAACACAACGGGAAGACTTCGAAGAGGAGGAGACAAGGAAGGATTTACCCTGTGCAAAAGCAGGTAAGGAAATCCCTTCCTCATAGAATTCCAGAAGATTTCAGTTGGGAAGGACCTTAAAGACCATCTACTTCCAACCTCCTTCCAGAGGCATCTAAAATTAAGTGGATTATAGACTTTATATCAGAACTCCATCTGATGTTTTCCCTGAGCGCATCCTGGTTTATAATTCCCTTTTCCTGAAACAATTCCCTGATGAAGACAGGACTTCCTGGCTGGATGTTCATTAGTCCAGATCAAACTTTAATCCAGTAAGGAAGATCCTAATCTATTGTTTCCTTTCTGCTGGGTGACTGCACTTCCATCCAGCTGAAACCACCGGAGAACCTCCAGCTCAGGGCGGGAATTCTGCTCCAAATGGGAAAGGCACGACTTTCACACGAGCAGGGTTTCAAAGTCAAGCTTTTATTAATATTTTTCCCCCTACATCAGCAGATAAACTGAATTCCCAGGGCCAAATAAAAGCCTGGGAGAGGGTGAAGGACCTCGGCGTGACAAATGAGAGCCCCGTTGATGAATGTGCTCCTGGAAGGCGCTCAAATTCCATGGAGATGAGGACAGTTGTGAGGTCTTCAGAGGGAAAAAGGGGATTTTTTTAAATTCAGTTTTATTCCTGGGCTCAAGTGCTGCAGCCCTGTTGCTTCATCTGAACTACTTCAAACTTGTCTTGGTGATGCGAAGGAGATTCCGGCTCGTTTTCCCAAAGTCGTGGCTTCCCTACCTGGGATGGATTCACATCCCAGGAATCAGCCTGGCTGGCTGCTGGCCACTGCCAGCCCCCTGTGACTCATCTGACCTTCCTCTGGAGAGGGATGAGCATCCCAGTGGGATGTGGAGGAGGTGACACTCCGGCTGCACAAGTTCCTGTGGCATCACGTGTGGATTGACCTGTCATTTTAATAGGAGATCCTGTGAAATTTGGTCTAAAGAGACTTTTTGGGGGGGTCTGTGAGGGCACAGGGTTTTATGAGCAGCACAGAGGTGTTTGACTAGAGAAGGGCAACGTGTGCAGGGAAGGGAAGGGAGCTGGGAAGGGGCTGGAGCCGCAGGAGCAGCTGAGGGAGCTGGGGGGGCTCAGCCTGGAGAAAAGGAGGATCCAAAGGCACCTGGAATTCTCTGCAATCCCTGCCAGGAGGGGGGAGCTGGGGGGGGTTGGGCTCTGCTCCCAGGGAACAAGGGACAGGAGGAGAGGGAACGGCCTCAGGCTGGGCCAGGGCAGGTTTAGGTTGGATATTGAGGAATTTCCTCATGGAAAGGGTGGTCAGGCCTTGGCAGGGGCTGCCCAGGGAGGTTTGGAGTCCCCATCCCTGGAGGTGTCCAAGGAAGGACAGGATGTGACACTCAGTGCTCTGGGCTGGGGGACAAGGTGGGATCAGTCACAGGTTGGATTTGATGGTCCTGGAGATCTTTCCCAACCTCAGTGATTCCATGATTCTGTGCCACAGTGTCCTTTGCAGGTGAACTGATGGTGTTTGTGCTGAAGAAGCACCAAAGTGGGGGTGCCCAGGATCACCCTGAGCCCCCCCCCATGCCTGTGTGTCCCTGTCCATCCCTCCATGGAGAAGGAGTGCACGGGAGCACCCCCTGAGCAGATCCCAAGGGCCTCCACTTTGTAATTCCACTGCTGTGAGTGATCTCCCACCCCTGCTTCCCACGTGCTGCTCTTGGCTCACTCCAGGCCGCTGGAATTCCCTGTTTTGGGCTCAGCTGCCAGGCTGTGTGACCCAGCTGCAGGTCGGGCCCGGGTGCCACAGCTTCTGTAGGCTTTTGTCAGCACGGATATCAAGTGATCCCGGCGGGAAGCACGGGAATGACGCCTGTTCCTCTGCACAAAAAGGCTTTTATAGGCTCTGCATAACCCCCAGCTGCTGCCCCCAGCCCTGTGTGGGGCCACAGACTTCACATCCCACAGCTCTGCTCGTATTCCCTGTGCCAGTAGGAAGCAGAGAGTGACTCTTTCCTGGCTGAGAAAGTGGAGGAAGGAGGAAAAATGTCACATCTCATGGAATAACGGTGAGGCCACAGCAGAGCCTCTTGGCTGCCCTCTGATCCCAGCCAAGGCTCATCCCTCTTGGAGAGCCCTTCCCAAGGCTCTGCCTCGTCCCTCTGGGCCTTGCTGGTTTCCTGATGGCCGAGAGCCCTGGCAATGCCTTGGAATGTTGTCCCACTTTTGTGCCAGGCTGTGGATTTACGGCCGCTCTGCTGAACCCCTGGGAGCTGCTGAGTCTGCGATGCCCTCGGGTTCCCACTGCTCTTCCAGGGCTTTATTCTTTGGATTGGTCTCTTTTTTGCACCTCGTGGAGGTGGTGGGACCTTCACAGCCCTTCCATGGTGAGAGTTAAGCTCCAGGGAGACCTGTTGCTGTGCAGGGAGTGATCCGGGAAGGACAGAAGGTGGAATCACGGAGTGGTTTGGCTTGGAAGGAACCTTGAAGAGGTTCCTGTTCCACCTCCTGCCATGGGCAGGGACACTTCTCACTGTCCCAGGTTGCTCTCAGCACATGTTTGGTGCCAGGAAGGCTCTGACTGTGTTGCTGCCTCTCTTTCACTTTGCTTTTCATGCTGGGAAACCCCACAAAAGTTTCTGTCCCCAAATGTCACCTTGGGCCAGAGGTCCCTGGAGCACTCTGGGGGAGGGTGCCTGGAATCTGTCCCCATTTGCAGAGTAAAATCGTTTATAAAGCCTTAATTACTAGTGTTAATCAATATTCCTGATAGGACTTTAATAACTATTGATGAATCCTTGCCCTGAATGGAGGAGGGAGGGGGGGTGACCCCAGAAAAGGATCCAAAGGGGATGGGAGCAAATGTGTGTGTGCAAGAAAGGGAAGTGAACATTCCCTCATCCTCACACTTGCTGTCCCACCACTGGTTTGATGGATTGGTTTGATAATATTAATAATATCCATCCCTGGAAGTGTCCAAGGCCAGGTTGGAGCAACCTGGGATAGGGGAAGGTGTCCCTGCCCATGGCAGGGGGTGGCACTGGATGATCTTCAAGATTCCTTCCAAGCTTGAATTCCAAGGTTTGGAATGAGATGGTTTTGAAAGTCCCTTCCAACCCCAACCACCCTGTGATTCTACCATTAATATTATTATTAATGTTAACATTTAATACAATTAGTATTAACAATAACAACAACAACCGTGGAGTGGATTGAGGGTCCCAGAGGCATCTCTGATGGGATGGATGGGATGATTTAATTGCTTTAATTGCTTTTTACCCCCCTCCTTGCACAGGCAGCCTTTGGGGACCCCCCATCTCTCCCTTGGGGAAGGAGGTTGGGATGGATGGATGGATGGATGGATGGATGGATGGATGGATGGATGGATGGATGGA
>WEIV01027499.1:10890-26656 GCA_013390005.1 Calyptomena viridis | reverse complement strand
GATTCAGGGATGGGGATGGAGGGGTGCGGGCGGCGCTGCCCCCGTTCCGCTCCCACCGCCCACCCCCCCAAATCCCCGNAGCTCCAGGGAGACCTGTTGCTGTGCAGGGAGTGATCCGGGAAGGACAGAAGGTGGAATCACGGAGTGGTTTGGCTTGGAAGGAACCTTGAAGAGGTTCCTGTTCCACCTCCTGCCATGGGCAGGGACACTTCTCACTGTCCCAGGTTGCTCTCAGCACATGTTTGATGCCAGGAAGGCTCTGACTGTGTTGCTGCCTCTCTTTCACTTTGCTTTTCATGCTGGGAAACCCCACAAAAGTTTCTGTCCCCAAATGTCACCTTGGGCCAGAGGTCCCTGGAGCACTCTGGGGGAGGGTGCCTGCAAGCTGTCCCCATTTTCAGAGTAAAATCGTTTATAAAGCCTTAATTACTAGTGTTAATCAATATTCCTGATAGGACTTTAATAACTATTGATGAATCCTTGCCCTGAATGGAGGAGGGAGGGGGGGTGACCCCAGAAAAGGATCCAAAGGGGATGGGAGCAAATGTGTGTGTGCAAGAAAGGGAAGTGAACATTCCCTCATCCTCACACTTGCTGTCCCACCACTGGTTTGATGGATTGGTTTGATAATATTAATAATATCCATCCCTGGAAGTGTCCAAGGCCAGGTTGGAGCAACCTGGGATAGGGGAAGGTGTCCCTGCCCATGGCAGGGGGTGGCACTGGATGATCTTCAAGATTCCTTCCAAGCTTGAATTCCAAGGTTTGGAATGAGATGGTTTTGAAAGTCCCTTCCAACCCCAACCACCCTGTGATTCTACCATTAATATCATTATTAATGTTACTATTTAATACAATTAGTATTAACAATAACAACAACAACCGTGGAGTGGATTGAGGGTCCCAGAGGCATCTCTGGTGGGATGGATGGGATGATTTAATTGCTTTAATTGCTTTTTACCCCCCTCCTTGCACAGGCAGCCTTTGGGGACCCCCCATCTCTCCCTTGGGGAAGGAGGTTGGGATGGATGGATGGATGGATGGATGGATGGATGGATGGATGGATGGATGGATGGATGGATGGATGGAAGCCGTGGCTGGCGGGGGGAGCCTGGGAGCCGCCGAGCCGCGGGTCTGGTTCTCATTAAGCGCCGGGCTGGGCCAAGAACCACAGCAATAAATAAGGGCGAACAAAGCCGCCCCCTCCCCGCCGCCCCCCGCCCGGGCCGGGCAGCGCTCGGGGGGAGGGACGGAGGGATCCGACGGCATAAGAAGGGGAGGTCGGAGCGGAGGCGACGAGCAGAGGCGGTGACAGCCCCGGGAGCGGCGNGCGGCGCTGCCCCCGTTCCGCTCCCACCGCCCACCCCCCCAAATCCCCGCTGTCGGCGGGTCCCCCAACCCATCCCGGCGCTCGCGCTGTGACTCCGTGTGGTCCCGGTGGGATATAGGGAGGTTTGGGATCATGCGGCCCCCCGGGAGAGGTGGGGGATCCCGTTCTCACTCACCAAAGGCTCAGTCACCCCCATCCCATCCCAGATCCAGGCGGGACACCGGGAAGGGGAGCTGGAGCAGCTCCGTGTTTTGGGCTGAAACGTGGCTTTTTCGGTTGTTGAGGAAGTACATTATTTTCCCCAGAGGTTCCTGTCGCTTTTTAAATAGGAGGAAGAGGAGAAGAGGGGGGTGAAGTTTCACTTCAGTCTCCCGTAGGCGCTTCCCCATCCCTAATTCCTTCCCCAGCCGCACCAGGAACCCTGGACTGAGGTTTCTCCACCCAAAGCACATTTTTTTTTTGTTGTTATTTTTTTTTTACTTCCGAGCTTTGCCGGGTTCTCGGCTGCTGCTGAAAGTTTTCCAGCAGCTCCAAGAGAGCCGTGCAGCTGGGAGGGGAGCAGGGAAGGGTGGTGGGAGCCAGGAATCTGTTTGGATAAAGAGAGGAGACGGGAAAGCTGCCTGCTCCGGTGGGATCCTGGGCTCTGCAGGGCTCATTTGAGGCTCCCCATTCCCAAAATATTCCCAAAAGCAATGCTGTTCCCCCTACAGCACTTCCCAAAAAGGGCTGGGAATGTGTGTTTTCCAGGAAATAAAGAGAAGGGGGGTGTGGGAAACCCCCTCTGTGCTAGACTTGGGTTTATTTGAGTTAGACTTTTAAGTCCCCGTCTCATGCTCTGTCTCGCAGATTCCCAGAAAAACTATAGACAAAACAACGAGAAATTGAAAATATCGTATCTTAAATCTCATAACTAAGGGATTTTTTGCGACGTGGCCCAAAGCCCAGCCCAGTAATCCCAGGGAAACGGGCGCCCCTCGTGTCCCATCCTCTCCCCAGACAGCGTGGGAGAGCGCCGGGCTCTGCACAGGCAGGAGAGGCAGAGCTCCCTGCCCTTCTCCCTTTGGGAATTGAAACTAGTGGGTTTTATCCCTTGTCTCTGTCCTGGGAAGGCAGCAATGGCTGGATCCGAGTGGCATCACAGCAGAAATAGAGCCCGGGGCTGCAGGGCCTGGCTCCTGCTTTGGAGGAGGTGAGGAGAGGGAAGCTGGGATCTGGGATTGTGCCACCACCTTATCTGCAGTTATTCCTGGAATCTGATTGCGGGCTATATATAATGGCAGCTGATTAAATACCACAGGGAGATAGTGCTGGGCATGTCCTGGGGGGACAGAGGTGGCCAGGCTGGGTGGCTCGATCCCATCAAACACTCCATCTGCAATTCCCAACCCACAACTCCTCCTTTTTTTTTTTTTTCCCCCTTTGTCTTTTCAATAACTTCATCTTTGCTCCAGCTAAACCCCCAAACACTGCACAGGGAACCAAAACAAGCCTATAAAATTAGAAAGCCATAAGCCTTGTTATTCCACTCCCTTAGTAAATAACTTTGCTGGGGAAGATTATTCCATCCCAGCTCTCCCTGACAACATTTGGCTTGGCAGGGTGACCCAATCCTTGATATTTTTGTTCGACCTCGACCCTTCTCTGCAGCATCTTCAGGTTTTAATTTCTTCTTCTGTTGTCATCCAGGCTTAATTCATCAGTGGCTGCTCCTGCTGCTGCAATCCAGTACAGCCACATTGTTTAGGAAAGAAATAATCTTAGAAAGTCTGGCTGACTCGGATCGAGCCAAGGAATTGCTTGTGCTGCTCCGCCCGGGGAGGCTGGGGTGGCTCAGAGGAACCAGAAATGTGCTGCAGCTATTCCAGCTCCTCTGCTCCCTCCTCCAGCCCAGCTCTGGCTGCAAGGAGGATGGCTCAATTTTGGGATGATTGAACCACTCTTCTCCATCCTGTAAATCATAAAATCATGGGGTGGTTTGGTTTGGGAGGGACCTTGAAGATCATCTCATTCCACCCCCTGCCGTGGGCAGGGACACCTCCCACTATCCCAGGTGCATCCAACCTGCCCTTGGACCCTTCCAGGGATGGGGCAGCCACGACTCCCCATGTACCAACTGCTTCTCCAGGGTGGGTTTCAAGGCATTTAGGCCACTGTTTTGGGACCTAGGTGGGAACAACACTCCTGGGAGTCTTCCAGGATTAAGGCTGAGCCAGCAAAGAGGCAACACTTTGGCTTCCTTCTGGTGTCCATCCCCTGGCAACACCTAACAGGAGGCTCTGGATGTTCTGGAAGCTCTGTCCCTTCCCCTCAGTTCCCTCTTGATGTGGCTGTGGAGGAGCTCCAGCCCTCGGGGTCTTGCCAGGTCTGTTCACCAGGACTTCTCTTTCCCAGGGCCAGCATCCCATGGAGAACGTGTCACCCCCCTCTGGCTCCTGGGGGGCCGTGCCAGACGAGCCGTGAGCCTGGAGGAACAGGTGAGGGCTGAGCTGGATCCTCCCTTCCCTTCCCTTCCCTTCCCTCCCTTTTCCTGGAGGGAGGGACTTGGATGGACACGTCGGGGTTCCAGGATCCACGAGCAGGACGTGGTTTGCAGGACCCGTCACCAGGGTGATGAACAGGGAAAACAGAGGATGTGACAGCGAGTTAATTAAACGTGGTGTTAATTACCAGGCAGGATGGCCAAGAGCTGCAGAGTGAGTGGAAAGGAGCTGGAGAGTGTGGAGAGAGGAGATGGAGGGGATTTGTCAGGCTGAGGGTTTGGCCGGGATAGAAGGAGCAGCTAAAGGGAAAGTGCTGCAGGATTTAAGAACAATATCCTTGAGGACACTGCAGAGAAGCCTGTAGGAGGAGGGGACACCTCTTCCCACCCCCATTGTCACCCCCACTGTCTCCAAATCCATTTCATGAGATGCTTGTGGCCACCCTCTCCTGGCTTTGGCCCCTTTCCCGACTCTGGGATGAGCCAGATCCGCAGCTGCCCCTGGGCTGCAGCAGCTGGGAGGCTCTGGGGGCTCTGCTTTCCTTCAGGGCCCATCAAATCCCTCCCCAGCACCGATGCAGATGGTTTTGAGGAACTGTTCTGTTTGGGAACTGAGCCCATTCGCTGCTGGGAGGTGACTTTTCCCGGTGGCATCTCCCTGGGGCAGCGGCTGAGGAGGCACCTGAGATGCCTCCGAGTGAGATCTCCCTGTTCCAGTTGGTCCTCCCTTCCCTTAGAGCCAGCTGTGCTTTGGAGAGGGGGGTTTGTGCTGCCCTGTCTCCAGATCATGCCTGTTCCCAGGGGAATCAGTGCTGGCTCCTTCTCCAGCAGCTGGAATAACCCACGTGGGTGCTGTGGTCGGGCTGGAGAAATGTCCCCTCCCCGCCAGGCAGCCCCGGATCCATCTATATTTAAGTTGGAAGGCACTTGAGATGGGCAACGTGTGGCAGCAGGAGGTTTATTTCTGTTTTTTCCAACACCCGGGATGGTGCTGGGGGTGCAAATCGCGGGCGTGTGGTTGTGGGGGATTTGGGGAATCACGGGGGCACTCCGGGACTGGGATGGCTGAGCAGGTCCCGGGGTATTTCCTGGCATCTGCTCTGCCTCCAGCTCCAGCCAGCCCAAAACAAGGAGCCTCCTGTTCCTGGAGCAGCGGGAAGGAGGGGAGAGGGAGGGTGGTCGTGGCTGGGGGCGGGGGAACAACAGGGGCGACCAGACAAAGGTTGGGACAGAGCCCCAAACCGGCCCTTTTCCCCTCCAGTCCTGCTGAAGTTCGTATTTTTAGGATCGATTTAGTTTGTCCCATCCCTCCCCCTCTCGGGGCTCCTCCTGCCCTCCAGCAAAGATCCTGGAAATAAACAGGGCGTTGGGAATGCCGCCAGCCCGCTCTGTGTGTCTGGGCACGGCTGGAATCCGTGAGGAGACAACATCCAAATCCATGAAATGATGGGTTTGGAGCGCGGTGTCCCCTGGAGTGTCACCCTGCCTTCCCTGGGGGCTGTTTCTCGGGCAGCAGGTGGGATGCCGTGGTCCCAGGGGATGTCTCTGTGTCTCCTTTCCTTTCTCCCAGCGGGGAGAGGTCGATCCAGAGGGAAGGGGAGGAGGGTGGTGGCGGTGGCCCTGCGGTCCCGTTGTTGCCAGGCTGGCACTGGCACTGGCACTGTCACAGCGCTGGGTGGGCCGGGCCCTGCCCCCCCAGACCCTCCTCTCTCCCATTGTTCAGGGCTGATCTCCCTGCGGGATCCACAGCCCCGGGCACACATGGAAATGATCTTGGAGTGGCCAGGGAGGAGGTCGTGGGGACCCTGGTGGCAAACGGCTCCCTTGTCACCGCTGGCTGGGGTGGCATCCTGCTCCTCCTGCTCCTGCCCCTGGGCTTGGGATGTGGAGTGAAGGCTGCCAGAGCTGATCCCGGGCTTTTCCAGCCCCTCAGAGATGGAAGTGGTGGTTGTATCCAGCATCCTGACCTGGGTGTCCCACCGGTATCCAGCCCTGAGATCCCTCCCTGGGGACTCAGCCAGCCTTTCGTGCTGCCTGTGGTGTTCCCTGCCTGTTTCCCTTTGGAATTGCTTTTTCCCATGAGTGGATTTTCACTGCAGTTTTAAACTCTCAGAGGGCAGGGTTAGGTGGGATACTGGGAAGGAATTCCTGGCTGGGAGGGTGAGGAGGCCCTGGCCCAGGTTGGGCAGAGAAGCTGTGGCTGCCCCTGGATCCCTGGAATTTTCCAAGGGCAGGTTGGATCCACCTGGGATAGTGGGAGGTGTCCCTGCCCATGGCAGGGGGTGGCACTGGATGCTCTTTAAGATCCCTTCCAACCCAAACTATTCTGGGATCTGGAGGGCTGAGGAGCATCCAGGCAGAAAAGCTCCTCAGCTTCCCCCCAGATCTCTCCTGTGCAGAAATGCACCTTGGATCACCTTCCACCCTGCTTTCCCTCACACTGCAGGCTCATTCCCTGGGTCTGTGGAGCAGTCAGTGTCTCCCTGTCTTGGGAGGGGGATGTAGCCATTTCCTTCGTCCTTGCTGATGAATTTGGATGCAAACTTGGAGCATCCCTTCCAGCCATGGTCGGGGTGGGACACCCTGTGCCTCGGGCCCCTCCCCAGGGAGCTCTGGATGCACATGGAGGGGTCATGGCCCTGCTCTGGAGGAGGAAGGGAGGGAGGAGAGGGCTGCCTGTGGTTTGGGGTGTGCAGCAGGTGCCAAGGACACGCTCCTGCCATCCCTTTCCTGCAGGGAAACCCTTTTCCCTTTGTGAGGTGTGGCAGGACTGAGCAAACACTGCTGTGCTCCTGTTTGCTTTGAACCAGCCCAAATCCTGCTCTGCCTCCAGGCCCTGGACTGTCCTGCTCCCCCCACTCCCTGGGATGCTTTTCCAGTGAGCAGCTGGAGTGAGAGGCTTGTTGTTGAGGTCTTGGATCCGGGTGTGGATGTTGGACAAGGTGATGCAATGCCCAAGCTGTGTTCCTCAAACCCTCACTGTGCTGCTGGGATCCAGCTGCCTGGGATCCAGCTGTGCTGCTCCAGCTGGAAAACCCATCACCAAGTCCTTTCTGGAGCATCTCCTGGTGACTTGGATCCCTGTATTCCTCGGCACATCTGGGCTTGTATGTGCTTCCTTGGGAAATCAGGGCTTGTGGGACCTGCCTGAGCAGATGGCTGGGATGTGATTTGAACAGAGCTTTTGGATTTGGGCTTAACTAGTGATTTCCCAGGAGCTTGGCAGTCCCTGAGCTTCCCAGTAGGAATGGAGGAGGGAGAGAAGAATGGTTGGAGTTGTGAGGAAACAGAGAAGAGCAACTCAAACCCCTCAGCTTTGGCTCTGCAAACATTGCTGTGACTTTTCTGACCGACAGAGGGAAAAAGAAAACCAGACTCAAGTTGGGTCCAGTGGGACACTGGGCTACTCATGGAATGGGGCCCAGCCAGGGCAGAGTCATCCCAGCTGCAATTCCAGCCTCTCCCAGTCCAGCCCCTTGTGGGACTGGCTGGGATGTCCTGGAGAGGGGCCACCAACTCCACATCCAGCCAGGGCTGAGAGAAGGTGGTTCCTGCAGCCTCTGGCAAGGAACCTCTGGCATTCTTCTCATGGTTGCTGGAGAAAGGAGGAGGGGAAGGAAGATGCCAGAGCCTCGGAAGGTGCTGGAGCCCAGGATTATACTGGAACATGGGAAGGTTGCTGGAGCCCAGGAGGAGCCTGGAACCTGAGGTGATGGTGGAGACCAGGATGATATTGGAACTTGGGATGTTGCTGGAGCCCAGGATGATGGTGGAGCTTGGAATGTGCTGGAACCCAGGACAATGATAGAGCCTGGGATGGTGATGAGCTGTGAGATTATATTGGAGTCTGGGATGATGCTGGAGCCTGACACATNAGGAAGATGCCAGAGCCTCGGAAGGTGCTGGAGCCCAGGATTATACTGGAACATGGGAAGGTTGCTGGAGCCCAGGAGGAGCCTGGAACCTGAGGTGATGGTGGAGACCAGGATGATATTGGAACTTGGGATGTTGCTGGAGCCCAGGATGATGGTGGAGCTTGGAATGTGCTGGAACCCAGGACAATGATAGAGCCTGGGATGGTGATGAGCTGTGAGATTATACTGGAGCCTGGGATGGTGCTGGAGCCCAGGGTGATCGTGGAACCCAGGATTATGCTGGAGTCTGGGATGGTGCCAGATCTTGGAGTGATGCTGGAGCCCAGGATGATATTGGAACCTGGGATGATGATGGAGCTTGGAATGATGCTTGAGCCCAGGACAGCACTAGTCTGGGAAGATGCTCAACCCAGGATGATGCTGGAGCCTGAGATGGTGCTGGATCTTGGGGTGATGCTGGAGCCTGGGAAGATCTTGGAGCCCAGGATGATATTGGAACCTGGGATGATGATGGAGCTTGGAATGATGCCAGAGCCCAGGACAATGCTGGAGCCTGGGAAGATGCTGAACCCAGGAAGATGCTGGAGCCTGCAATGATGCTGGATCCTGGGAAGGTGCTGGAGCCCAGGATGATATTGGACCCTGGGATGATGATGGAGCTTGGAAAGATGCTGGAGCCTGGGGAGATGCTGGAGCCCAGGAAGATGTTGGAGCCTGGGATGATACTGGAACATGGGATGATGATGGAGCTTGGAAAGATGCTGGAGCCTGGGGAGATGCTGGAGCCCAGGAAGATGCTGATCCCTGCTCATTCCTGCACAGCATCTTGGCAGGCAGCTCGTGGGGGCCCAGCTCCCTGCCAGGCTCGAGGCAAAATTATCAGTGTTTAATTAATTAATGCAATCACCTTTCCTGGCCTCAGAGCTGGGTTATTTCATTCCTGCCTGGCACAAGTGCTGCTCACATTCTCCTTCTCCCTCTTTTTGCTGCTACTGCTCTCCTGGGGCTGCACTGGGCCCATCCCAGTGGGAACCAGGATCCATCTCCTGCTTCCCTTTGCCTCTCCATGAGCTCTCCAAGGGAAACTGAGGCACGAGGAAGGAGAGAGCTTGTGAAGCATCACTTCACAGGAATGGGGGACAGATCCCACCAGCTGCCATTAGTTTTCCAGCCTTTGGCAGCCTGGAATATGGGATGGGGAGCTGCAAATGCCGGGATAACCCTGGACACACACATGTCCCTTTAAGACGCAGCTGGGAAAGAGCATTTTGCCAGTAAAGGCCCTTAAATCGAGGCAGGGAGTAATTGCTGGGGAATTCAAAACCGGGAAGGAGCCGGCAGGGACTTGGTCGGAGGAGAAGGAGGAGGAGGAGGAGGAGGAAAGGGCTGTTGGGGAGATCAGAGACGGGGAGAAAAAAGGGAGGGCAAGGGGGGGGAAAGAAGGGAAACGGCAAGAAAAATGTACAGACCATGTTTGGCCAGGGAGTGATGTTTGTATAAGATCATGTTCCAAAAATACAGCCCGTTCCCACCAGCGCCGAAGGAGGGGAGCCCTGTGCCCCGGCTCCCTCCACACGGGGCCCCCGGCCGGGATTTGGGATGTGTGGCTGTGCCGTGGCTGTGCCGAGGGGACTCTCCGGGAAGTGTCAGAGCCTTGGACTCGTCTTGCTTTGCCGCTGGTTTTGTTTTTTTTTAAGGCGCTGTGTCTGCTCTCCTTTTTTGGAGCTGGGAAGACGGTGCTGGAGGCGAAGGGGGGGCTCAGCCAGCCCGACTCCACCACCGTGGCCTCATCCTGGGGTGACCGGCTCCTTCCTGCCCTCTGGAATTGCGGCCATAAGGACTCACCCCCTGGATGTCCTTGGAGCCAGAAGCATCTCCGTGGCCAATTGGAGTGGGGTGTCCCCGGTGCTGGAGCAGAATTTGGGAGGGATCTGCAGGAACCCCCGTGCTGGGAGCCCAAATCCCATGTCCTGGAATGCAGCACTGGTGGTATCCAGCTGCTCCTCACCCCAAAATGCTTTGTCCCATGAAGCTGCTGCCCTTTTTAAGGATGGTGGTTCCCAGGAAGGTGGCCCTGGAGCCCCCAGGATGGGGGTCCCCCAGTCTCCCCAGTACCCAGAGCATGGGCTGGAGCAAAGCCTTGCTGGCCATTTCCATAGGGATGAGGGGACAGCAGGATTTAACCTCGGTTTTACCCCAAGCTGTGAATCACCCAACTGCCGCATTCCTGGTTTTCCAGCTGCAAAACCCCGCGGTGCCAAGAGCAGCTGAAGCCTCACAGGGATGGCTCCTTCCTCTTCCCTTTCCCTCCAGAGCTGGGAAAACCTCGCCAAGCTCATGGCCGGGGTGCTGGGGTCCTGTGGGGGATCCCGAGGGCTCCCTGCATCCATCAGGGACGGGAAGGGACTGATGGAATCCCATGAGGGATCCTGACGGCTCCCTGTATTTATCATGGATGGGGAGGGGCTGATGAGATCCCATGGGGGATCCCGAGGGCTCCCTGCATCCCTCAGGGATGGGGAGGGACTTGTGGGGTCCCATGGGGGATCCCGAGGGCTCCCCGCATCCCTCAGGGATGGGGAGGGACCGAGGGACACAGAGCCACCGCCACTGCAGGGACAAGAGCCAGGGTGATGCTTTCGGTGTCCCCAGCGCTGCAGGCGGGAACGGGATGTGGGGACACCAGGGAAGGGCAGCATTTTCGGGCTCCAGCCCATCCTGTCACGTGCTGGTGCGGATCCAAATGCCGCGTTCCCATTTCACACCCTCCAAAAGCGAGGGAGTGAGTAAAACCACCGGCATCCTGGGGAAGCTGAGTCAGTTGTTCCCCTTGGCTGCTCCCGCTATTTTTATGGGAGCTGTTTTCCGCTGCCCGGGTGGTTGATGGTTATTTCCAGGGTGCACGTCCCACCCAGGGGTGAGGTCCTTTTCCCTGGATCAGGATCTCCGGTGGGATAGAGACCCTGCTCAGGAAGCTCGTGGTGCTGCTGCCCATCCCGTGTCCCACACTGGCTCTCGCTGCCTTTCCCTGGGGATCGAGTTGGGATTTGCTGCCTCACCTCCATCCCTGCGGGATGGATCTCGGTGTGAATCCTCTGTTATTCCCTGCTGGGAATTCGCGGGAAATGGAGCAGGAAGGTTTAACTCTCACCTTCCACGGGGCTTGTGGCAGGGGTTGGAGTAGGTGGAGCCGATCCAGGGAGGAGAGGCTGGGATGTGCCCTGAACGTGCTGGGAACAGGGATGTCTTTCCTAACCCCTTCCTTTCCTTCCAGGTGCCGGCGCCTGCCCGGGCAGAGGTGGCTGTGGTGGCTGAGGGCAAAGAGCTCGTCCTGGTGCTGGAGAGAAACCAGTGAGTGTTGGGACTGGGGCTGGGGAAGGGGCACTGGATATCCCTAACGTGATCCCACTTGGACTGGCAGTATCCTGGGACCCTGTCCTGGCTCTCCTGCCTGCAGAGGGAAGAGACAACCCTGTGTGGCTTCCTGTCACCTGTGGCCATTGCAGCATTTTGGGCTGAAATGCTCCTTTTTCTGCTCCCTTTTCTGTGTGCAAGGAACAACCTCGGCTCGATGCCGTGGGCAAAGTTCTGGGGGGTTCTTGGGGGCTGGAGATGTCCCAGGGACAGTGGGATGAGGGGCTCTGCCACCCCTCTGGTAGAGCTGCTCCCATGAGGGTTTTGGAGGTGCTGGCAAAGATTTGGAAACCTCTGCTGCTCTCCTGGTGGGCTGGCCGTGGGCTTGGCAGCCTGGCAGTGCCCGGGGTGACCTTGCCATGTCACCTCGGCCACCTCTTTGGTTCAGGTGCAGGTGCCAGTGGCCTCTGTGCCCTGTGCCACCCACCCAGCCTGGCCTCCCCTGGCACAGGGAGGGCACTTGTCTCCATCTCCTGCTCTCCTTGTCCCTCTGCCCGACACCTTGTGGTGTGTCATGGAATCGTGGAATGGTTTGGGTTGGAAGGGATCTTCAGGACCATCTCATTCCAATCCCGTGCCATGGGCAGGGACACCTCCCACTGTCCCAGGTTGCTCAGAGCTCCATCCAGCCTGGCCTTGGACACTTCCAGGGATGGGGCAGCCACAGCTTCTCTGTCCCTGGGATTCTGCTCCCACTTCTGCTTCTCCCCAGTGGCTGTGGGAGGCTCATCCTTGGAGAATCCCCCTCCTGCTGCTGCTTGGGTGCAAAACCAGCCACCACAGTGTCCCACAAACCCCCCAGTGACCTGCAGAGGAGCTTCTGGGGTGCAGGAAGGAGAACTGGGGGGTTCCCCTGCACATTTTAGGTAGTGGGGGTTGAAAGCTCAGGAGCAAAGCTCAGCCTGGTGTCTCAGTGGTGCTCCAGGGTGTTTGTGACCCTCCTCCTGCCTTGGTGCCACTTTGCTGTGCTGAAAGGTGGCCAGGAAGGGTGAAGAGCATCCCTGGAGGCTGAGGTGCCTCTGGAAGGGGAGAGGAGCACAGGGAATTACAGGATGCTGAGCTCTGAATGAGGGAAACAGGTGAGGGGGTTGGTGGCAGCAAAAGGGAGCTGAGCACCCAGGGGCATCCAGGGCACCCAGGGCACCTGGAATCATCCATGGCACCCTGGAATCATCCATGGCACCCAGGAGCATCCATGGCACCCAGGAACATCCATGGCACCCTGGAATCATCCATGGCACCCAGGAGCATCCATGGCACCCAGGAGCATCCATGGCACCTGGAATCATCCATGGCACCCAGGAACATCCATGGCACCTGGAATCATCCATGGCACCCAGGAACATCCATGGTACCTGGGATCATCCATGGCACCCAAAAGCATTTCTGGCACCCAGGACTGTCTGTGACAGCAAAGAGCATCCACAGCACATGGGACCCAAGGCAGTTCCTGATTGTCCTTGGCACTCCAGATCATCCATATGACACCCAGGACAGCACGTGGCATCTCTGGCACCTGTGGCAAGAGCATCTCTGGCACCCAGGACAGTCTGTAGCACCCAGGGCCACCCAGAACAGTGTATGGCACCCAAGAACTTCCATGGCACCCAAGATTTTCCATGGCACTCACATCAGTCCACAGCACCCAAGACACCCAAGGCTGGCTGTGGGGACAGGATGGGGACACCAAATCAGCCCTGGCCATGTCAAGTGCTGTCTTGGGCCAGCTAAAAGGGCTGTCCTAGCCCTGCAAGCCCTTGGGCCAGTGAGGCCAGGCTGGACCTCAAATCTTCTTTCTCCTGGTACTAGGAGACCTGGTCAGTCTCCAAAACCATCCTGTGGGGTCTTTTCCTTCCCTTGTGCTGGAGGAGAAGACACACCTTGTCCTTCCTTCCCCAGGGTCCTTGGCCTGCCTGGAGGGGACATCCCAGTGGTCTGAGTCCCCGGGTCAAGCAGGGATCTGATCAGCTCATCCATCCCAATTCCCTCATTCCACAGGCTTCTGCCTCTCCTGTGTCCTCAGCCCACTTGTCCCCATCCTTGTCCTCATCCTGTCCCCATGCTGGCCAGGCACTTGTCTTGCCCTGCCACCCACGTGTCCCCTTCCAGGAACCAGACAGGAACCAGCTCCTGTCTCATTTCTGAAGTCAGTGGTGCCAGGAACCCACTCACAGGTGGGCTGGGAAGCCACAAATGTGCCCACAGTGCCATTTTGGGGGCTGAACTGTCTGTAAAATAGAAAGCAAGAGGTGGGAGGGTTATTTTGGGACATACTGCTGCTTTATTTCCTTCCTCTGCAGAATAAAACCTCTGGGAAAGGGCCAAACCTCAAAAACTGAGGGCTAAGCTGAGAGCAGGGGCAAACCTGGCCTTCTTTGTCCTTCTCTGGGTGGCTGAGCCCCCTGCAGGGACACTGCCCTTCCCATGGGGACCTGCCATCACCCTGGCATCTGGGCAGGGTCACACAGAGTTGGGCCCTGTGGGAAATCCCTGTTCTCTTTTCACTCTCCTCTCCCTCATTTCTCTACCCCAGAAAGCATCTTCTGATGCATGTTCTCAGATGGCTGGGCTTCCATGTCCCACACTCCAAATAACTCTTTTCTTCTCTTCTCTTCTCTTCTCTTCTCTTCTCTTCTCTTCTCTTCTCTTCTCTTCTCTTCTCTTCTCTTCTCTTCTCTTCTCTTCTCTTCTCTTCTCTTCTCTTCTCTTCTTTCTTTTTTCTCTCCTTTTCTCCTCTCTCCTCAAACCTTCCCTTCTCCTCCTTCCTCTCCTTTCCTCTCCTCCTCCTCTCTCCTCCCCTTCCTTCCCCACCCCTCCTTTCCCTGGCACCCCTCCTCTTCTCCCACCCGTGGGGTCATTCCAGCCCAAATCCCCCCGTTTCCTCCCTGGCACCCCCAGCCCCACGTGCTCTCCGGCTCAGCCCTGGCCCTTCCCTGCGGCAGGAAACCATTTGTCAGCGTGGGATGGGATGGGATTGGGATGTGTCACTCCTGGATCAGCCTCGGGGGGAGATGTCCGGCAGCTGGGGGGGAGCCGAGGCGGGGGGGTGAAGACAAGGAGGGTTTTTTTCTGAAAGCAGCCTGAGCTTTCTCCCAATAATCTCAGTATTTTTGGGATCCCCTCCCTGTTCCTGGGCTGTTTCACCCGGAGCATCACCCTGGCTGTGCCAGGAGAGAGGCAAAGTGACACTCCTGGGGGTGGAGGGGGTGGCTGTGCCCGAGCCCCCAAACCCGCATCCTTCTGGTCCTGAGTATGAGGTCGATCCCCTGTTTTCCCAGCAGGATGTTTCTCCCAAGGGGCTTTATCCCAAGGAGGGTTTGATCCCTGTGGAGAAGCTGTCACCCTGCCGGGCTGTGTGTCATCGGAGGTGACGAGGTGGCCTCTCCCAGATTGGAATTTGACTCCCCAAATCCCAGACCAGCAGCCCTTTCCTTCCCGAGACACAAAGCGGGATATCGGACCGTGATTCCCGACCCCACCAGCCATGGAAAACTCCCGGTTGGGGGCCGTGCCTGCAGCTCTGGAAGTGGCAGAGCTATGAAAGGGAGCACGGAACAGGAACGTCCCAGGATCAGGGACAGCTCAGCCGGGTCAGGGATCAGACATTCCCTGTGCTGGGACACCGGGAGCAGCTCCAGGCTCCCCATCCCTCTCCTCTCTCCACAGGCTGCTGGCTCCGGGCTACACGGAGACCCACTACGGCTCCGACGGACAGCGGGTGACAGTGACCCCCAACCTCACGGTGGGTGCCGGGGGTCGGCTGCGTCTCACCCCTGGTTTTTGGGGTGTTTCAGCCCTCGGGCTGAAGCCCAAGCGCCACCGGGACGGGGCGGGACGTTTTCCCTGGCAGCATCCCCGGCGCCTGTGGCAGCAGGACCGCGGCCGCACGCGGCTCCTGTATCTCTTGGCCTCGGTTCAGCACCTCGGGAGATAAACAGAGGCAGCACCAGGCCCTCCCCGATGTCCCCCACCGGCCCTTTGTCACCCTTCCAGCGCGCTGGGCTGGCTGTGTCCCGGGCTGAACTGCGGCTCCCGGGCCACCCCTCCCGCTCCCGGTGCACGGGAACAGGCTGGGAAATGGAAAACGGGGTTTGTTGGTGCCCAGCCCGGTCTCTAACGAGGGTCTCCATCCTGTGAGAAACAGAGCCCACTCCCCTGTTTCTTTTTTACCAGGAATTTTTTCGGGGACAAAGGCAGCAAAGCAAAGCGGCGCCGGGTGTCAGACAGAGTTAGAACACACTTTGCTCGGGGAGTTTTGGGTTTTTATACAGTCTAGGGTTTACATATTCATACAAAATTAACATATTCATTCGCTCATTTTCATTTCCCACGCCTTTTTAGAGCATGCTCAGTTTCTTTAGGCGGGCCCTTTTAATTTTCTTTATCAGGTAAAAATGTTTTAGGGTAGTCCTTGAATTTATTAATCTTCCCAATTTATCTGGGCTCACACCCTTGGGACTCTCCTGTTATCTGTTCCATCTTCTTTTCTTCTGAGTTGGGCTCACACTCCTAGAGTCTACTATCTTTTTCAACTTCTTTTCTTCTTAGCTGCTCTTACACTCCTGGAGTATGTTATCTTTTTTTTTAACTCCTTTTCTTCTTAGCTGGTCTCATTCTTTTTGGGTTTTGGATTGGTTATCTAAACTCACACTCTTAATTTCTTTGGGG